>MDKJ01132392.1:0-51810 GCA_005239525.1 Nicotiana knightiana
ATTCAGAGGCAACTCTCTACCATTTGCATACTAGTTCAAAGATAATAAGCATACTGGTTCAAATATAATAAGCAACTCAAAGTTTGGCTAAAGATACACATAAAGCACGTAATGGCATGCTCGTGAGTCCTAAACTACCCGACATGATATAATAGTCGCTACGTACGGAGTCTCGTCCCTTTGTATGCACATAGACCCCAAAATAATTACACACCGCACGTAGAACACCTATGGGGACAATTCCCTCTTACAAGGTTATAAAGGAGACTCACCTCGCTCTAAAGATTCATACCCAGCTTCCAAGCCTCTATGTCGACTTCAATGGATGCGCAAAGCCCCCAAACTATCCAAATAATGATAAACCAATGAAAACATACTCAAATATTTGTTAAGAATTCAGATTATGTAAACTCCCATCTCCGCTCAGGGAATTGACCAAAATACGCTCGGGCCACGTGCCCGGATTCCGAAATTTCTCGAAGATAAATTCTACCGATAACTTTACTAACTCAAATATACAATTTGTTACAATTTTCATGCTCAAAATTCATGGTAAAAGTTCAAAATTCCAAGTTCTAGGTCTTCCCCAAAAATCCCAAATTTATACAAATTTTTCATGTCTAAATCCATGTAAGATCACATACTTAACTCAAAAAGAGGAAGAAATCACTTACCTTGTGTTGCTTGGTGAAAAGCCCTCCTTGAGCACTCCAAAATCATCCAAGCCAAATGAAAGAAATGGGCCAAAATTCGTGTTTAAAACAATCTGCCCATGCTTCATCGAGTTGTACCTTGCGCTTGTGCTGTGCAGGTTGTCCATCCTATTACAATTTTCCCTTGTTGAACACTTTCTGTTAAAACACCCATAACTCCTTGTAGAATTATCAAATAACAAACGGTTTGATGATTTAGAATCTAGACTCGAAGATATTTAATTTGATAGGTTGTATACCATATAACTCCTTATATATTCCGAGATATGAGCTTCTAAAGTTGGCTCCATGCATCAGAAAATTCTGGCGAAACTGCTCTACCAACTATCTTCAATCGGTCATAACTTTTTGCAAAACTCCAAATGACAAATGGTTTAATGTTATGAAAACTAGACTTCATGATCTACAATTTCATGTTTTTCAAAGTTTCAGATTCCTTATAGATTCCTATATATACGCTTCCAAAGTTAGCTCTTCGATACATAAATTGTTGTCCCAAAACAGATTTGCTGCAGAATTTTCAGCAGCTATTTTTGTCCGAAATCCATTCCGTTAACCTTCCGAAATCAACCCAGGCCCTCGGGACCTTAACCAATTATACCAACATGTCCCAAAACATGATACGAACTCGCTCGAGGTCTCAAATCACATCAAACAACGTCGAAATCATGAATCTCACTCCAATTCAAGCTTTATGAACTTTGAAATTTCAAACTTCTACATCCGATGCCGAAACCTATCAAATCACGTCCGATTGACCCCAAATTTTGCACAAAAGTCATATTCGACATTACGGACCTGCTCCAACTTTCGGAATTGGAATCCGACCCCGATATCAAAAAGTCAAACTCTCGGTCAAACTTCTCAAAAACCTTCAAATTTCTATCTTTAGCCAAATAACTTCAAAATGACCTCCAGACATCCGAATTCAATTCCGATCACGCTCCCAACTCAAGAATCACCATACGAAGCTATTCCCAGACTCGGAATCCCAAATAGACCTCTATAACACTGAGATGCCTTCCAACCTAAACTTATGAAATTCTTCTAAAATACTAACTTCCACAATATACGCTGAAACGCTCCCGGCTTATCCAAAACCCGATCCGGACATACGCCCAAGTCCAAAATCATCATACGAACCTGCTGGAACCTTCAGATCCTGACTCCGAGGTCGTTTACTCAAAATTCTAATCTTAGTCAATTCTTCCAACTTAAGCCTTACGAATTGAAAATTTTCCTTCCAATTTGACTCCGAACTTCCCGAAGTTCAACACCGACCACACCTACGAGTCATAACACCTGAAACGAAGCTTTTCATGACCTCAAACGACTGAACGAAGCTCTAGAGCTCAAAACAACCGGTCGGGTCGTTACACTAACCCTAGCAGTGCTAGTTCTAGATTTCACCTGTGTTGCTTTATCAATAGCGATTGGTTTACCCACTGTTGATGCTATTGATAGCAAGGATTTTCTTGCAAATAATTCTGGAGATAAATTTGGTAATGAAATCCAAACTGCAGCCTTCGACGTCTCCTCCTTAGGGTTGCATCCAACAGTCAAAGGAAAGACCCTATATTGATGTTCTTCGCTACTGTGTGTAAAATAGGTCACTGCTCGTGCTAATGCACAAACAAAATCTTTAGACTGATCTAGTCTTAATAAACTTGACGTGGGGCGAGATGGCCAATCAAAAAATGACCTTTGATACCATAATTTTTGGCAGTAGGGTTCTTAAAACCTGTAAATCTAGTGCTTTTGGTGATAACTTTAGCACGACTGCCTGGTGTAGTCCTTCCTCAACTCCGAACTGTTGTCTTTCCTCCATTGAAAATTGTATAGTAGGTTTTCCATGAAAAATTTGGGACATGTTTTAGGATTAGTTTCGTAACGTTTGATTTAGAATTGTTTGCAAAAAACTGTGAGGCATAGGATTTGATGTTAGGGGCGTGTTCAGTAGGTTTTGGATTGGACTCTCCCACGGCTTGGAGCTGGGGAGAGATGATGGCAGCCATGGCTGCTCAAAACTCCACCATGTCGCCCTAGAGAGGAGAGAGGAGAGAGCGTTTTGGTAAATTTTCTTAGGGTTTGTGTAAATTTTTTTAAAAAATAATTAAGCATATTTTTAGTGTTGAAGTTTAGCAATTAAAACTAAAACTTCAGCTTGTTTATGGTGAAGTTTTTAGAAAATGAACTAAACAACTTCAGCATTTATGCTGAAGTTTTGACATGCAGTCTCTAGTTTTTTTCTCTAAGCTTTTTAAATCAAACATGCTGCACCTTTTTTAGATTATTTCCTAACACTTCAAAATCAATATGCTTAAGTTTTTGTCATGCGGTTTGTAGTTTCTAGTTGTAATGCTTTTTCAAATTTAATACTTATATGCTGAATTTTTGTCATGCAGTTTTGTAGTGCGTTTTTTTTTAAATTTCATACTTATGCATGCTGAAGTTTATTATTTCACATATTTTCTTTTGTTGTTGTTCTATTGCAGTATATTGAAGTGGGCATATATTTCTTGCGAAAAAATATTGCTATCACCTTCTAAGTTATCCAAAATCAAGATGTGCAATAACAAATTTACTTTTTGATCAGTATATGACTAAGCTAGGTACTTTTCATCCTACAACTGACGAAAAGAAAAAAAATTTAAAAATGAGGGAAAAGGCAAAAAGTAAATCAAAGAGAAAGAGGACATCCAAAAAACATGATGAAGAAGCTTCTAAAGAAGGAGAGGAAGTGATGTTTCAGGAACTTACTAAGTATACTTGGATTGATGATGAATCAACTGGTGAAATGGTGGCCAGCTACGTAAGAGGCACTGACTTCTCATGTGGTATGTCATGGGCATGTGCTGAAAAGGTATTTTTTCCATTTCGACTTCGGCCAACAGGGAAGCAGACATCAATGCACTACTTTTTTGGAATTCTGAGCTTTAAAGAGAAAATTATATATGTGTATGATTCCTTAAAAAATATGCCATATGAAAGTGCGTTTAAACATGTCGAAATTTATGCCCGCTTGATTCCACAGTGTCTCAAATGCTTGGACTTTGCGTCACACAATAAAAGTTGGGCAGAAAATTGTGTGGATAAATTTCAAATTATGTGGATGAAGACACCCCTACAGGGTAACAAGTACGTATTTGGCATATCTTTTAACGATGCATCATATGTTTATTATTTTTTCTTCTTGTGTTAACTATTCTTTAATTCTTGTTTCACGTGTTTTTTGTAGTATTGATTGTGGTATATATACTCTTAAGTTCATGGATATGCGGTTGAAGAGAAAAGATATCATGCATTTCAATCAAAGTCAGGCACTGACATTCAGGAGAGAACTGGATGCAAATATGTGGGCTCATGCAATGTGGAAAAAGGAAAGCGGCTATGATACTCCAGAAAAGAAATTAGGAGATGAATTTGGAGAATATGAAGATACTGTGTGTGAATTTTTTTAATAGAGTATAACTTATAAATGATAAACAAATTTTTTCTTTTTTTAAAGAATATAAGTGAAAACTAATACGTTTTGTCTCTTTTATCATGAAATTTTAGTATATTTTTTGATGAAATTCATCATGCTAAACTTCAGCATGAAGTAAACTAATGAATCCAGAAAAAAAAATTCAGTTTGTCTTATGCTGAAGTTTTTACAACCTTACTAAAAAACTTCAGCTTGTCTTGTGCTGAAGGTTTTTCAAAAAGCTTTTTCTGATAAACTATTGAATACAGGAGAAAACTTCAGCATATAGAGAGCTGAAGTTTTTACAAATGAACTAATTAACTTCAGCTTCTTGTGCTGAAGTTTTTAAAAAAGCTCATGACAAAACTATAGAATTCAGGACAAAACTTCAGCATATGAGGTGCTGAAGATTTTACAAATAAACTAATTGACTTCAGCATCTTGTGCTGAAGTTTTTCATAAAGCTGTATCTTTTTAACTTGATACTTATATTTTTTATATTTACTAGTTTCACCTACCACCTACTTATCTTGTAACATTCAATTTCTCTGAACGTAAAGCATTAAACAAACCTGAAAAGTTACTTTTACATTTATAGATATTAAATTGATTATGTGCACTCTTTGGCTATATAAACAATCTCTTCACTTGAAAATTTCATAGTCATCCACAGACTCCTATCATATTTCTTTAAATTTATATTCAAAGATAAACAAGAAAGTGTTGACAAAGACATGCTTATTGGGTGTAGCAGAGAATTCGTGGGGAAGCAAAGATAATGAAGGAGACGTCCTGAAATTTCATGTGTGAAGGAGACTGGCCACAGATTGTGGTGCATGACAAACTCGAGTTCTGGGATATTTGTGATGCACCACAAACTGTGGCCAGTCTCCTTCACACATGAAATTTCTGGACGTCTCCTTCATTATCTTTGCTTCCCACAAATTCCTAGATGCACACCATTTAAGCATGTCTTTTCCAACATTTTCTTGTTTTCTCTTATGAAAGAAGACGACATTTTCTAAAAAAATCTTTGTGATCATGGAAAGTGGAAACAAGATAGAAATTATGAAATTCCAGAAGGGCAAGAAGGACATGACTATGGAGAATACAAAGAGACTTTGTGTGAATTTCTTTGAATAGAGAATAACTTGTAAATGAAAAATATTTTTTTTCTTTTTTTTTCAAGGATGTAAGTGAAAACAAAAATTTGATTTTGTGAATATATATTAATTTATTTGAATTATGTGTTCTTTTTCTTTCAAATTTTTCTTCTATTCGTATTATCAAATATGATTGTCTATTTTATTTTAGGTAAAAAATCGTAACACTATGCTGAAATTTTTACAAATGAACTAATTAACTATAGAATCCAGGGACAAAAATTTCAGCTTAGAGAGTACTGAACTTTTTACAAATTAACTAATTTACTTCAGCATCTTGTGCTGATATTTTTCATAAAGCTCATGACGACTAAACTATCGAATCATGGGATAAAAACTTCAGCACACTGGTAGTTGAAGTATTTAAAAATGAACCAATTTACTTCAGCATCTTGTGCTGAAGTATTTCATAAAGCTCATGACGACTAAACTATAGAATACTGTGATAAAAACTTCAACACATAAAGTGCTGACGTGTTTACAAATGAACTAACTTAGTTCAGCATCTTGTGCTGAAGTTTTTCATAAAGCTCATGACGACTAAACTATAGAATCCAGTGATAAAAACTTCAGCACATTAGGTGCTGAAGTATTTACAAATGAGCTAATTTACTTCAGCATAAGATGCTAAAGTTTTTCATAAAGCTCATGACGACAAAACTTCAGCATATTTTTTTAAATTGATACTTATCTTTTTCACATTTACTAGCTACTTTTTCTCTTTTATCACCTACTTATCTTACATTTACATTTATTGTCTGAAAATTTCTGAGGCTGAAGTTATTTTAATACTGTACAAAAACTGTGGACAGGCTGAAGTAACATTTACCACTTACTTGTTTTACCACCTACTTATCTTTCACATTGAATTTCTATGAATGTAAAACAGTAAAACAGACCTGAAAAGTTACTTTTATATTTATAGATAATAAATTGATTAGGTGCACTCTTTGGCTATATTAATAATCTCTTCACTTGAAAATTTCATAGTTATCCATAGACTTCTATCATATTTCTTTAAATTTATATTCATCCTTAGTCTTTCATCTTTTTTCAAAAGAAAGAATGTCTGTTGCAAGTGGAAGTAGGAAGCTTTAAATGGAAGAAATTTTGCAGAAGTGGGATAGTTTGAAGTCTGATTGGAACAATAACGTACCAATGTGTAACCTTATGCAAAAGTGGGATCAAATAAAGGCTGATTGGGAAAGAATCAGACCAAAGTTTATTGCCGATGAATCATTCCAGCACATGATTAACCTTGAACGTAGTTGTCAAGGTTATCCAAGCTCATTTGACAAGGTTGTCCACCAGCTTGATTGTTTTAAGTTTCCCATCTGGGACGACTATGCCAAGCTGCAAAACGACTTGAAGAGTCTTCCTTCTCTTATGGACAGAGTAATAGTTGAACAAAGTGAGTTGCGTCCTGAGTTCAACAAGTTGAAGACTGATCTCATTGGACTTTGTGGTTTTTTGCCCGAGTATCCTATAGTTATCTCCGATTTTGACGATGACGAGATATTTTGAGAAATTGATGAGTACTGTTCTGATAGCGGCGATGATGCTTAGTTTTTGTAATCATCATTTTTATGTGTTTTATATTGTGCTTTTTTTGTTAATATTTTTTATGATTCTGCTTTTTGTTTTGTCAATGTGTATGATGGCCTTATTTTTCTTAATGTTTTGTGTTGTTTATATAAATGAAACTTGAACATTTTATGCTTAAGTTTTGTATGTGTGTGTGTGTCTGTGTTAAGGATATGTATTTCACATATAGTTTTTTCTTGTTGAAGTCATTGTGTACTTTTTAAAAATGCAATCAAAGCTGTAAGCCTGCGCAAAAAAAAAGGTGTGTACTTCAACAATATATAAAAGAGTGCAAGAGTTTTTTTTATTTTTATGAAAACAATCACATTTGAAATATATCATACAAAAATGAAAGTCTAAATTCTGACCAAGAATTATTGAAAGTTGGAGTATTTTTCAGCGTGTTTTTTGGAATATGGATGAGATGCTGAAGAAGATAAGCAAGTTGTTCTATTATGCCCAATGTTTACATCGACTGCATTTGGTAGACTTCCATGGTACTGATTCAGTCGCTGGCATATGCCTCTTCTTTTGTCTTCTTCCTTGTAAAATCTCCACATCGGGAGGTTTTGTGATCTCAGATTCTACATTTCGTGGAATATCCAATGATTTTTTATCTCCCACAGTATTCACATGTCCTTCATATGTTTTGAACTATGTTTCCTTTGAATACCAATTTGAGCAGTAATCAGATTTTTGCAAATATCTCTTATTAATAGCAGCAATTGCATGTGGACAGTGCAACTCATCAAGTTGGAATTCCAAGCAGTCACAAGTTCTCTTTTTTAAGTCCACAATGAATTCGATTCCTTCACTATTTATTCTAAACAACATTGAATCAAGGTTTAACACCTAAGAAGGAATAGAAAATTAAGATAAACTATATTACTGCATTATTGATTCAAAAAGAAAAAGTATGAGGTTTTTTATATGTAAGTAGTAAATCACTGCAGCAGATATAAAAAGCAGAAGTAATTATGCTGAAGTTTTTCAAAAAGATCATGACTACAAAACTATAGAATCCAGGATAAAACTTCACCACATGGGCGAATTAACTTCAACATCTTCTGCTAAAGTTTTTCATAAAGCTCATAACGACAAAACTATAGAATCTAGGGACAAAACTTCAGCATGTTGAATGCTGATGTTTTTACAAATGAACTAATTAACTTCAGCATGTTGGGTGCTGAAGTTTTTACAAAAAGCTCATGACGACAAAACTATAGAATCTAAGGACAAAACTTCAGCTAGTATAAAGTTTTTTATATGTAAGAAGTAAATCACTTTACTAGATATAAAAAGCAGAAGTGATTATGCTATAGAGAAAACATGCTGAAAGTAAACCTGAAGTTAATAAATATACTCACAATCATTTTGCAAGCCAAGTCCATCTTCTTAGTCATCTCTTCTTTTGCCCATATTGATACTTTGTAAAAAGTTTCATTTGCTTTTTTCCTCTGTTCGTAAAACTAATCTCCTAACTTTTCTTGGATGTAATCTAACATTCTTAAAGTAGGCATTTCTCTCGCTTTTAGTAACATGGAATTCATTGACTCTACAATGTTTGTTGTCAGCATATCATAACGTTATCGTGGAAACCACGATCGAACCCATCTTTTTGGAGGCTCTTCCATTATGTGATTGTATATTTCCTTGTCAACACTTTTGAATTGGACATTAACTTATTAAAATCTTCACGTTTGTATGACTTTGCAGCACTTTGAAAAAGATTTATTACCATGGCTTTTGCATGTCTTTGCTTTAAGTTTTTCTCAAAGTGATAGAGGCAGTTACCATGGTGAGCTTCAGGATAAACTTTTCTAATCCCATTTGCGATCGACTGGTTTCTATCTGACAAGAAAACCAGTTCATGACAAGCTTGAATTGCTTTTCTCATTTCTCCGAAGAACCAAATGTGTGCCTCATTTTTTTCTGATTCTGCTACACCAAAAGATAGAGAAAATATTTGATTGTTTGCATCCTTTGATACAGCAACAAATAGAACGCCATGATATTTTGACTTTAAAAACATTGCATCTACTGCAATAACGGGTCTACAGTAGGACCAACCAACTATTGATGCTGCAAGAGCAAAGAACATGTAACAAAACCTGTACAGTGAAACACAAAAAACAAATCATAAGGTGTGAAGTTTAACTTCAGGCTGATGGTTGGTATTTGTTTTGCTTACCTATTCTGCTCATCTCTTTTTATGCTTGCGTACATTCCTGGGTTTCTATACACCATCATGTGTAGGTATGAAGGAAGAATCTGGTAGTTCTCTTTCGGTGTTCCCCTTATGCAAGCAATAGCTTTTTGGATAGCGCGCCATGCCTTGTGATATCCAATGTCAATTCCAAATTTATTTTTCATTTCATTTTCTACAAAGGCTGGTGTAACCTCTATCTTTTTGTCTCGAACATGTTCTAAAATTTGATCACTTATAAAATTTGATGTAGCATGCTTCTGATCTGATTTTCTTGCATCAACTGAGCATTCATGGTTGTTATGATATTTTATCACCCTGAAAAGTGTGAAATTTTTTATTCTGGTAGCACGCACAATCCAACCACATTGCTCCTCATTTCAGCTCATATCTCTTTGAACATGATCTAACAACTGTGAATTCAACCTTTTGATTTATCTCCAAGCTGTAGAAAAATTTAGTCATATTTTCCTTATTCTCAAAAATTGATCCTACTCTTACTTCCTCAAGAAATGCATCATGCCTAAGTTTTTTACATGGTGGAGATTCTTTCAGCTTTCTCCTCACTCTTTTTCTTGATTTCTTAGAGGCACTAGAAGTTTCAGCAATTTCATCAATTGTATCTGATGTTACCGGTATTAAAATCATATTTTCTTCATCTTCGTTGTTGCTTATCATTGCAGAAGGTAAAATTTTTTTTTGTTGGATTGTGTTGGTTGTCAATTTGCATTATTAGCTGTCCTTCTTCTTCTTGCTCATTGACAAACTGGTATGAATTTATTGGAGGAGGGGGTGATTGTTGTAGCATTCTATATTCTGAAGCAGATGTAATGTTAGAAGGTTGTTGCTCGTTGTCTACTACCACTATTGGTTGCCCTAGTTCATGTTGATAATCAGCAAATTGTTCTGAAGCTGCTATACTGTCAAGAGATTGGTTGAATGTTGCAGATTCTGAACCAGCTATACCGTGAGAAATACGTTGTATTTTTTCGATGACAAAATGATAATTCTTGTAGGCTGAATCAGTTGTGAGCAAATGTATACAAGTATTGAGTTCTTCATCTGAAGTTACAAGCATACCTTTTCTTGTATTTAGTTCGATATCAAACCATATCTTTATGGAATATCTACTTGAATCAATATTTGTAACTTCACTAATTTTTTTCAGGAAAGAATTGAATGATACTTGTTTATTAATTAGAACAAGCTTTGTATCATGATACAAGTGTTTGAAGTCAGTAGTCCACCTCCCATTGAAATTAAGTACAATGAAAATTGAACTCATCCTAGAGAAGCATGTTTAGTGTCAAGTATTAGGATAAGAATTTAATTATGAAAAAAAGCTGAAGTTTGAGCAAATGTACTAAAGAACAAAGCTCATGAAAAAGCTGATTAATGTAGGACAAAATTTAAGCACAAACTATATTTAACTTGAGCATGCAGGAGAAAATTAGCGCAGGAGAAAAACTTCAGCACATTCACTGCTGAAGTATTAGCAAATAAACTAAAAAACTGTAACGACCCGACCGGTTGTTTTGAGCTCTAGCGCGTCGTTCACCATTTTGAAGTCGCGAGCAGCTCCATTTCAGGTATTATGACTTGTAGGTGCGGTCGGAATTGAATTTCGAAAAGTTTAGAGTTGGTTTGGAAAGAAAATTCTCATTTTAGAAGCCTTAAGTTGGAGAAATTGACTAAGATTGAATTTTGAGTTAACGACCTCCGAATCAGGGTTTGAAGGTTCCAGCAGGTTCGTATGATGATTTTGGACTTGGGCGTATGTCCGGATCGGGTTTTGGATAACCCGGGAGCGTTTCATCGTATATTGTGGAAGTCAATATTTTGAAGAAAATTTCCTAAGTTTGGCTTGAAGCGCATTTTAGTGTTATTGATGTCCGTTTGGGATTCCGAGTCTCGGAATAGCTTCGTATGGTGATTTTGGAGTTGGGAGCGGATCGGAGGTGAATTTGGATGTCCGTATGTCATTTTGAAGTCATTTGGCTAAAGATAGAAATTTGAAGGTTTTCGAGAAATCCGACCGGAAGTGGAAATTTTGATATCGGGGTCGGAATGCGATTTGGGAAGTTAGAGCAGGTCCGTAATGTCAATATGACTTTTGTGCAAAATTTGGGGTCAATTGGACGTGGTTTGATAGCTTTCGGCATCAGATGTAGAAGTTGAAAATTTCTAAGTTCATAAAGTTGGGATTTGGGTGCGATTCGTGGTTTCAATGTTGTTTGATGTGATTTGAGGCCTCGAGCAAGTACGCATTATGTTTTGGAACAGGTTGGTATAATTGGACGGGGTCCCGGGGGCCTCGGGTGGATTCCGGGTGGTTAACGGATCAGTATTTGAAGTTAGAAGAGGAGCTGGAATTGCTGTCATTTGGTGTGACCGCACCTTCAAGGCTTTGGCCGCAGGTGCGAAGCCGCATGTGTGGCTATGGTGCCGCAGGTGCAAAGAACAGGTGGTCTGGCTGGGAGCGCATGTGCGATGATATTTCCGCACCTGTGAAGTCGCAGATGCGGGCTATGGGGTGCATGTGCGAAGTTGGCTTGAGCTGAGGAAAGCCGCAGGTGCGGAGGTTTAGTCGCACCTGCAGAATCACAGGTGCGAAAAATGGCCTGGGCAGAATGTTTTAAAATCGAGATTTGTTGGCCATTTCTTCATTTTTCACTAGGTGTGGAAGATTTTGGAGGAGCTTCAAGAGAGGGTTTTCGTCAAGGATCACAAGGTAAGTAATTCCTTCATTTTTCTATGTTAAATGCAAGGTTATTACATGGAATTATACATGAGAATTTGTAGGAATTTGGGAAATTTTAAAGAAAACCTAGAAAATTGTATTTCGGATTTCTACCACGAATTTGAGCATGGAATTTAGAGTAAACTGTATAATTGAACTAGTAAAGCTATGGGTAGAATATATCTTCGAGAAATTTCGGATTCCGGGCACGTGGGCCCAAGGGCATTTTGGCCAATTCACTGAGCGGGATTGGGAAATTATATAATTTGGAATTGTTTCAAATATTAGAGTATATTTTCATTGGTTTGTCGTTGTTTGGATAGTTTTGGAGCATTGTGCAACGATTTGAGTCATCGGAAGGGCTTGGAAGCCGATTATGGAATTTCAGAGCGAGGTAAGTCTCCTTTCTAACTTTGTGAGGGGTAATTGTCCCCCTAGGTGAACTAATTAAGTATGTGCTATTATCTTCGGGGGCTACGTACACACGATGTGACGGGAGCGGGCAAAAATATATGCATTTATGGTTCGAGCCGTTCGACCCTTCGGCAGTGCATAGTTTATTATTGTTCGTCCACGCCGTTCGACCCTCGGCATTGCTTGCGCATGATATTTACTGTGTATTTGATGTGATTTTTCTTGATTACTGGCCTGGAATTTTAAGTTGACAACTGAAATGACAGAGATTTAAAGTTATTAAATTTTTTGAAGAAGTTGTGCCTTCCCGTTGATTATTTGTTATTTGATTAAATCACCCATGTTGATTAATTGTTATTAATATGACGAAGATTTAAAGTGTTAAATGTGGAAGGAGTTGATATTATTTATTTATGATTTAATAAATTGCCTATGATAATCATGCTTAGTGTCACACTTGAATTTACTAAATTGACCTCTAGTAAGTGTCTAATTCGATCTCTCGTCACTACCTCTCTGAGGTTAGGCGGGCGACTTACTGAGTACACGTTGTTTTGTTACTCATGCTACACTTGCTGTGCATTTTTATTGCACAGGTACTTTCACAGCGATGTGGGTGGTTTGGAGACTTAGGAGAGCTGCATCATCCGGAGGCGATCCGCAGCTGATAGAGTCTCCCTCGTATTGTATTCATTTTATTTAAATTTCATTGTCCAATTTGTATCTCAGACAAGCTTTGTAATGATTGTATAAACTCTTAGAAATTTCTCATGCACTTGTGACATCGGGTTCTGGGAAGTGTTTGGGATTTACTGCAATAACGCCAAAATTTTTTACCTGTCGTATTTACTTAACCAAAATTTTTGTTCAGTTATTAGATAATAAAGTGGAAGATAATGATTTCAAAAATTCTAAAACAGGAAATATAACTTAGCTATTTAAATGATTGGCTTGCCTGACAGTGGTGTCTGGCGCCATCACGACCTTATGGATTTCAGGTCGTGACAATATGGTATCAGAGCGCTAGGTTCCCTTAGGTCTCACGAGTCATGAGCGAGTCTAGTAAAGTCTTGTGGATCGGTACAGAGACATCTGTACTTATCTTCGAGAGGCTACAGGGCTGTTAGGATTACTTCCTTTCTTGATTCTTCATCGTGCGATTTGATTCCTTTGAGGCTTATGCCTATGTTTATTCCTACTCAATCTTACGCGTCATGAAGCGCTTGCAGTGAATCGGGAATTTGAGGAATTGAAATGGTGCTACGGATATGATGCAAGATGTTTTCCATGTGTAATTGGTTGGGGGCTGTTGTTATGGCCCTGCAGAAGGATAATATGTTTTTTCAGGTCAGTAGCTGTGTTTCTGAGAGCCTTAAGGCTATGCTCAGGTAGTGATGATGCTTACGATTGGTTATCGCGCGATGTCGTTATGATGATAGAATGCTTGCCCGTATGTTGGGGGTGATGAATGGCTTGAAGGGAGGTCTTCTCAGAGTGTGATTTTGAGATTTTGGTATTTTAGTTCCAGTAGAGGAAAGACACTTGGATTATGAATGGTCCGATCGGGGTTGATAAAGTAGTAAGACTTGGTGTCTTCAAGTGAGGTGGAACATGCACCTATGATGTGGTGTCGTCGTCATAGATAAAATAGAATATGTTAAGTTTGTCGGTGTTATGGCTTCTTCCGTTGCATAGGGTCAGAGTATTGTGAAGAAGTATTGAGAAGCGGCTGTCAGAGACCGTGAGGCGCGGTGGTTCAGTAACAAATGTTGATAATGAAGGAAGCTAGAGAAAGATGATCTTCGGAGAGTTTGAAGTCGTGGTGATCTGCTGGTTGAGCTATAGAGAATGATATTGAATTGAGGCTAGGCGGTGGTTCCATTTCTAGGAGGCCAGGTGTAAGAAGCGGAAGTCGAGCAGTCGCAAAGTGGGGAAGCGACATCATAGCTTGGAAATAGAAGATATTGTCGTGTATTAAGTAGATGTCCATGAGGAGCGGACGGACAAGTAAAGTTGGTGAATGGGAACATGCTTAGGATGTGATATTGATGTTGTAGAGGGTGTGTAGTACGGCGTCGTTGGAAGGTGTCAATTGGTGATTTACACAAGTGGGTTATCTCCTGTGAATAGGTTAGCGGTGACATGGTTGGAAAGTCTCCGTGAGGGGTTCTAGTGGCTATTCGGTATGAGGCAGAATGTTTGGATGATGCTAGAGAATTTGAGTATTTAGGGAGTGCTAACTAGAGAACTTGGAAGAGTTGGACAGATTGGTTGAGCCAGATCATGTTAACAAAAGAGAAAGGATCTCGGCAGGGTCTAGAGTGGTGCAAAGAGTAGCTTCAGGGTAAGTGGGGGAGTCCCACTATCTGCAGTTGGGTTGTAGGATTGTCTTCTCATGGGGTTGCGGATTGTCGGTGTGTCGGCAAGTTATCACCGCTAAGGGAAAGAAGTAAAATGGTGATTGTGCGTGGGATTTGATGAATGTGTGCAAAAGTTGGCCCTGTCAGACCGGGGCTAGGCTTTGGAAGATTCAGAATTTATTCTTAAGGCATAGGCGAGTTGTAATGATAGTGACTCGATCACGTGTTTCATGGAAAAGAGTGTTCATGTGCTAGGAGAGCCTTGGAGTTGATTGTATTCGGGACCAGTCAGAGTAGGTGACTCTCAATAGTGGTCCTAGTGAATTCAAAGTTAAGAATGCGGCGCTTAAGGGTTTCAGGCAGCAGTATGATCGAGGATTGAACTTATGCAGCGTAATTCCTGAGAAAAGGAAAATGGTTGGGGTTCTATGATATGTTTCAGCGTGCAGGTTAGTATTGGAGGAGTGAGAGAAATAAACTCCGAATTGTAGAAAGATTATCAGGAGGGTATGAGACGGGTTGCGGGATTTAGGCAGCATAGTCTCGTGAATCAAGGTCATTCGGGATGAGTGAGGGTTGGGTTTGCTATGAGTTGAAGGAAGTTGCTATTTTTCCTGAGGCAATTGAAGATGATTAAAAGAAGATATCTTGATTAGCCATGGTTGAAATGGCACATTAAGGCAGTGATTAGTTCCTTCGATGTGATTAAGTTATGCATGTGGTTTGTACCGATGTGTGCGGGGCTTGTCCGCCATCGTAATGGATTTCATGTGGGAGCATTTGAGTGTTATAGCTTGTCAGGTGTAGGCGGATCCCGGAAGGGTTATGGTGGTATAGACTACTACTTAAGGATTTGCATGTTGGGTGATTGTGAGAATTCACTCATGTGTTGAGATGGTACTCTTGAATTGAGTTAAGTAAAAGGTTTCGATATGATGAAGCGTTCACCCTATTGGTTGTTCAGAAGTTATGATGGAATTGTTGTGCCACCTCATAACTGGGAGTGAGAATCGAGATTTGTGTTTCGGTGTTGACAAGGATGTCATGAGCTCGGATGAGCAAGAAAAAGTATTTTGAAAGTTCAGAGTAAGCTGGTGTTATCTTCAGTGTCACCTGAGATCGATATTCAGTGAAAGAGGCTTTGTACCCTGGTCATGGGTTCTTGATGTGTTTTGCAGTATTAGTGTGGTCGGTGATGCAGGTTTTCTGACTTGTTACCTGGTGTGGAATGTCGGGGGAGCATAACCACTAAAGGATTGTATAAGTGTGACATGTAGTCACTTAATGGATTGAAGATTTGGACTGAGTATAAAGAAGTGCAATATTGCTTATTTGAGAATTATACCTGGAAGGCGTTCAGTTCATTTGGTTGTGGATTGTGGGGTGTTTGTCCCGGCTATGATGGTTGTTCTCGCGTATTATGAGAGAAAGTGGGTTAATATGTACCCAGGTAAAGCTATTAGCTTAGTTTGGTGCGAGCAAGGTAGACTCGATGTTTGTGGATGGATTTAAATATGATTATGGGCTCCGCAGGAGCCAAGCATATTCATTTCAGTGGAGCACTTTTCGTGGAAAGGTATTAGAACAGCGGATGTTGTTTCGTCTTCGTCAAATTCATATGATAATATGATTGTGACGTGTGAGTTGCGAAATGGCTTGATGATTTCTTATGTGTTGAGATCTCCGCGTAGTGATGATGTTATGTGCGCAGGACAGCTCTTGAGATCCAGAATATACATATATATCGCATCTCAGTTGTGCTTGAGTTTTGTGAGCATATGGTTTTGTCAGTCTCCCCAGGATGGTATTATGCACTTAGCGTGCTTATGATCGATATTCAGTAATTTGTAATAGTGAGAAAATCATCTCCGTATATATCTTCTTATGTAAATTTTATGTGTGGATCGGGTGGCACGTCGCCACGAGTATGTTATTTGAATCGGGTTTCACACCTCAACAGTGTGATGATGAGTAAGGTTACGTAAGGTTACTATATTTATTTTTCTTATGTTTTACTTCCTATTTTCTGAGAAAGGTTCATATTAGTTGCGTGTGTTGAATATTCCTTAACCGAGTTGTTTCTTACTATCATGTTCGAGTTATGGAATATTGGCGTGATGTGGTATCATGTGAGGCTGTTGGTCATGCTTGGGGTGATTTGTTTTCTGAGTAGTTCATACTGGGTGAGATGAGATTATCGGATTAGGGATCAATGCGATAAGGTTATGTGAAGTGTATATTAAAGAACAAATACCATTATTCATGTTCATAATGAGGTGATGATTCTAGTCAAGATAAGATATTCAATGATTTGTTAACTCTGCAGTTGGGTATATATTTCTACACATCTCCTCCGTTGTGGTGGTATCGTCAACATTATAGAAGGATGTATGTGTATTTTTTATAAGGTACATCGGGAGCATCAGATTCGTGAAATTTTGGCTATTAAGGTTCAGAGAACGTCATTGTGGTTTACGGTGCATGGTGCTAATTCAGCAAAAGTATGCAGTCATGTTCTGGTATATCGTGTGGTAGTTGATACGGTGTTTATATATTGGAACTAGGCCTGGTAGAAAATCTTCAAGTGTGGAACTGGATTTTGAGCTTAGTATATGGATAAAAGAAGAAATCTTCAGATTTGATCAAGCTAATGTACTCAACTGGGTTGTGATAGCATGGGCAGGTGCTCGGGGTGTTAAACAACGATTTCGGATAAATCCAGAGCAGTTCTTAGCACGTTCGAGGACGAACGTCTGTTGAAGTGGGGGAGAATGTAACTACCCGACCGGTCGTTTTGAGCTCTAGCGCGTCGTTCAGCGGTTTGAAGTCGCGAACAGCTCCATTTCAGGTATTATGACTTGTAGGTGCGGTCGGAATTAAATTTCGAAAAGTTTAGAGTTGGTTTGGAAAGAAAATTCTCATTTCAAAAGCCTTAAGTTGGAGAAATTGACTAAGATTGAAATTTTGAGTAAACGACCTCCGAATTAGGATTTGAAGGTTCCAGCAGGTTCGTATGATGATTTCGGACTTGGGCATATGTCCGGATCGGGTTTTGGATAACCCATGAGCGTTTCAGCGTATATTGTGGAAGTCAGTATTTCGAAGAAAATTTCCTAATTTTGGCTTGAAGCGTATTTCAGTGTTATTGATGTCTGTTTGGGATTCCCAGTCTCGGAATAGTTTCGTATGGTGATTCTGGAGTTGGGAGCACAATCGGAAATGAATTCAGATGTCCATAGGTCATTTTGATGTCATTTGGCTAAAGATAGAAATTTGAAGGTTTTTGAGAAATCTGACCGGAAGTGGAAATTTTGATATCGGGGTCGGAATGCAATTTCGAAAGTTGGAACAGGTCCGTAATGTCAAATATGACTTGTGTGAAAAATTTGGGGTCAATTGGACATGATTTGCTAGGTTTTGACATCAGATGTAGAAGTTAAAAATTTTTAAGTTCATAAAGTTGGGATTTGGGTGCGATTCGTGGTTTCAATGTTGCTTGATGTGATTTGAGGCCTCGAGCAAGTCCGCATTATGTTTTGGAACAGGTTGGTATAATTGGATGGGGTCCCGAGGGCCTCGGGTGGATTCCGGGTGGTTAACGGATCAATATTTGAAGTTAGAAGAGGGGCTGGAATTGCTGTCATCTGGTGTGACATCATCTGCGAGGCTTTGGCCACAAGTGCGGCTATGGCGCCGCAGGTGCGAAGAAGTGGTGGTCTAGCTGGGAGCGCAAGTGCGATGATATTTACGCACCTGCGAAGTCGTAGATGCGGGCTATGGGGCGCAGGTGCGAAGTTGGCTTGAGCTGAGGAAAGCCGTAGGTGCGGAGGTTTGGTCGCACTTGCGATGAGTTGGATCGCATGTGCGAAAAATGGCCTGAGCATAATGTCTTAAAACTGAGATTTGTTGGCGATTTCTTCATTTTCACTTGGTGTGGACGATTTTGGAGGAGCTTTAAGAGAGGGTTTTCATTAAGGATCACAAGGTAAGTAATTCCTTCAAGTTTCTAAGTTAAATGCAAGGTTATTACATGGAATTATACATGAGAATTTGTAGGAATTTGGGAAATTTTAAAGAAAACCTAGAAAATTATATTTCGGATTTCTACCACGAATTTGAGCATGGAATTTAGAGTAAATTGTATAATTGAACTAGTAAAGCTATGGGTAGAATGTATCTTCGAGAAATTTCAGATTTCGGGCACGTGGGACCGAGGGCATTTTGGTCAATTCACTGAGCGGGGTTGGGAAATTATATAATTTGGAATTATTGCAAATATTAGAGTATATTTTCATTGGCTTGTCGTTGTTTGGATAGTTTCGTAGCATTGTGCAACGATTTGAGTCATCAGAAGGGCTTGGAAGCCGGTTATGGAATTTCGGAGCGATGTAAGTCTCCTTTCTAACATTGTGAGGGGGGAATTGTCCCCCTGGGTGAACTAATTAAGTATGTGCTATTATCTTCGGGGGCTACGTATGCACGAGGTGACGGGAGTCCGTGCGTAGCTACTATTATTCCATGTCCGGGTAGACTAGGACCCACTAGCATGCCTTACGTGTTGTACATGTGATCCTGCCACTAATATTAGGCTGTAAATGCTATTGAATCGGTAATTGATTTCCTAAGAAGACTAGAGTGTACCTTTTATAATTATTTAGAAAGAGAATTGATTCCTCCGTGGACAATTGTATACCTGATAAGATTATATTATTGAATATTATTAAACTTGGAAAATGAGTTTCAAAACAAAGATTTAAAATCTATTTTTCATGTTCCTTTAAGAAGAATTTTACCACTTTCCAAAGTAACGGTGGTCTTGATAAAAATGCGGATTTATTACGTGAATATATGTACATATGAGCATCTGAGTCGCATGTATGATTCGCGAGCAGGCTAGCCTTATTATTTTTATGTTGACCGCATTGCATGATCGATTCGCGAGCGGGGAAAAATAGATGCATCTATGGTTCGAGCCGTTCGACCCTTCGGCAGTGCACAATTTATTATTGTTGGTCCGTGCCGTTCGACCCTCGGCATTGCTTGCGCATGATATTTACTTCGTATTTGCTGTGATTTCGTCTGATTACTGGCCTGGAATTTTAAGTTGTCAACTGAAATGACAGAGATTTAAAGTTATTAAAATTTTTGAAGAAGTTGTTCCTTCCCGTTGATTATTTGTTATTTGATTAAATCACCCATATTGATTAATTGTTATTAATATGATGAATATTTAAAGTGTTAAATGTGGAAGGAGTTGATATTATTTATTTCTGATTTTACTAAATTGCCTATGATAATCATGCTTAGTGTCACACTTGAATATACTAAATTGACCTCTAGTAAGTGTCTAATTCAACCTCTCGTCACTACCTCTCTGAGGTTAGGCGGGCGACTTACTGAGTACACGTTGTTTTCGTACTCATGCTACACTTGCTGTGCATTTTCATTGCATAGGTACTTTCACAGCGATGTGGCAAGTTTGGAGACTTAGGCGAGCTGTATCATCTGAAGGCGATCCGCAGCTGATAGAGTCTCTCTCGTATTGTATTCGTTTTATTTAAATTTCATTGTCCAATTTGTATCTCGGACAAGCTTTGTAATGATTGTATAAACTCTTAGAAATTGCTCATGCACTTGTGACACCTTGTTTTGGGAAGTGTTTGGGATTTACTGCAATAACGTCAAAATTGTTTACCTGTCGTATTTACTTAACGAAAATTTTTGTTCAGTTATTATATAATAAAGTGGAAGATAATGATTTCAAAAATGCTAAAATAGGAAATTTAACTTAACTATTTAAATGATTGGCTTGCCTGACAGTGGTGTCCGGCGCCATCACGACCTTATTTATTTCGGGTCTTTACAAAAACTTCAGCATATTGTGCTGAAGTTTTTGGAAAAGGTCATGACAAAACTATTGTATCCAGGAGAAAACTTCAGCATATGAAGAGCTGAAGTATTAGCAAATGAACTAAAAAACTTCAGCACAAGATGCTTAAGTTTTTCTTTGAATGTTTTTCTGCGGTTTTTTTAATATTATTTTTCTATAAAGTCAAAAAATACCTTAATTGAAGAAAAACTTCAGCATTTATGCTGAAGTGTTTGGAAAATGAACTTAACAACGTCAGCATATATGCTGAAGTTTTTGAAAAAAACTCATCAAAAAACTATAGAAAGCAGGACATAACTTAAGCATATTATTAGTACTGAAGTTTAGCAAATAAAAGTCAATCAGATTTAAAAACTTCGTCATTGAAAATTTTAAGTCTCATCATTACGAAAACTAATTTGTATCATGAAGATCAATCAGATTTAAAAACTGAATTGCAATACTTACAATTTGAATTTTTGAATTTGAGTCTGGTTCAAATTTCTGGTTTGGGAGAAGAGATCTGAGAAGGGACGGAGTGATGGAGGAGGATCGGTGAAATGTTTTGTGCGTGATGCAAATCGTAAAGTGTTTTTATATGTTTTGTCAGGGGTAGAATGGTCATATTAGTACGGATTTTTTTGTTAGTTGGCTACCAAATCAATAATTTATAAAAATAGGATGTAGGTTAAAAGGTGGCTGCTATATAGGGTATGGCTGCAAATCGCCCGTCCAATTACTATGTTGGGAGTTAATAGTAAAAATAGCACCAGTTAGCCAGTTTTCGGACTGGCCATTCAAAAATAATCTGCGTTTGCCAAGTCATTGAAAAATAGCCACTATTTTCCTGCAACAAAGATCGGTCCAACATAATATACTGGAGTTCGGTGCACTTGTTTATGAACTTCCAGCATATTATGCTGCAACTCCAACACGCGAAAAGTTCCAGCACAATATACTGGAGATTCGAGCACCTGTGTATGAACTTCCAGTATAATATACTGGACCGGTATAGTTTGTTGGAACTCCAATATAATACCGGACTTCCAGTATATTTATGCTGGAACTCCAGTATATTATGCTGGAGTATTTTCTGGATTTTGAATAGTGATTTCGTTCAATTTTATCTTTACATGAAAATTGGCTAAATTTTGATTATTTTTGAGGTTGTGGCTATTTTGAATGACCACTGATAAATCTGACTATTTTTGAATTTCTCCTGAGTTAGTCCGGCCAAGTGAACCCAAAGTCCAGTTCAAGGCTTTCTCAATTTGTTCTCTGAGTGAGCGAAGAAAGGGGTACGAATTTGCTATTTGTAAAAGGAATTTTTATATTCCTATACATTATATGAAACTATGTTACCCTTCATACTGAAATTTTACTATAATTATATTTTATATACCCAATTACCGTTTATGTACATTTTAAAGAAATTAATTATAATAATTAGTATCCTAAAATAACTCTAACGTATCTTCCACTCCCTCCATATTTCTCTCTCCACATCCCACCCCCTCCCCATGTATCTTGCACTCACCCACGATTCCACCATTGACAACTATTAAAAAACCTTGAAGCTTTAAATTCGAATTTGGGTTTTCAAAAAATATTATTTGTTTGAATTGGGTGTTGGTGCAAAGAATTGGGAACTCTCTCTACATCTCTCTATCTCTTAATCCCTAATTTCAGTAATGTAAAGAAAAGGAAAAGAGGGCAACCATTAAAAAGCTTTGAAACTTTGAATTCGAATTTGGGTTTTCAAAAATCATTATTTGTTTGGATTGGGTGTTGTTGCAAACAATTGGGAATATGGTTTGGAGTTTATATCTCAATTTTGAGGGTATTTTGATGAACATTAGACTTGATTTTGGCTGAATTTCAGATTGAAACTTGAAGAAGAAGAAGAAGAAGAAGAAGACATGATCTACATTATATTTATGAAATTGTAGTAAAATTATAGAAAAATTACAGAAAAATTGTATTTTGTTTATATATATATATATATATTTTTATTTAACTATTGTATAAAAGTTGAACAATATTGTATAAAAATTATATTTAAGTTGTATGATATTGTAGTTATATATAACTGAGTAGAAATAATATATGAAAATTATAGATAAGTTGTATAATATATAATTAGTTGTATGAAATTTATTTTTTCTTTGTATAAATAAAATACAAAATATACAAAAAGAAATATTGTATAAAATTTGTATTTAAGTTATATGTTATTGTAGTTGTATTTAACTTGGTAGAAATAATTGTCACGACACAAATTTTCCTCCGTTGGGTATCGTGATGGCACCTAGTCTTAAGGACTAGGTAAGCCTAACATTTTCACTGAACAACAACAATAATAAAGGAATTATAATAGTCTCGATATAGGAATCTTGACATAGTTTACAATTTCCAAAAACCCGGTAAATACAAGTCATAAGCTCTACGACATCTTTCAATCGAATCTAAATACAAGTTCTAGAAACAATAAGTACAGTTGACATAAACAGGAAGGTGACTCCGAAGCCTGCGAACGCAGCAACAGGTTTACCTTGAGTCTCCTCATCAACGATCCACGCAGCTAATAACAATAATTACCTGGATCTGCACACAAAAATGCGCAGAAGTGTAGTATGAGCACATCACAGCGGTGCCCAGTAACTATCAGGACTAACCTCGGTGAAGTAGTGACGAGGACTAGTCAAGACACCACTAGTCTAATAAGTAAAAAGACATAAATGTACAAAAGACCGAAACAAAATATCTATCTAAAGATTTTTTGATATAATTAACGGTACGATCGAATAATACGGAAGAAAATTCAATAATTACGAAACACGGACAACATAATAGAAATACGCAAAGAAATTGGTAAGAACGCAAGCCAAATGTCGGGAGTCACAACCCAGTAAAACACTAGCAACTCAGCACTGCATCAATTTATTCACGTCAGGCCTTAGCCAATAAACTCAATAAAGCTGGTCAAACCTTCGAGTGAAAACCCTTAAATCGTGAGTTTATTTCGAAAGCTTTAAAGATATAATCCTTTCGGAATGGAGAAATTTCTTCTTTGAAACATATTTTCTCTGAATGTATATTTATATATTTTTTTATAAAGAGAGATCTTTAAAACATAGTCCCTTCAAAATACGTGGTGTTCAAATATACTTTCCCAAATACTGCTCTTTCAAATATCATTTTTATGCACGACAAATACTTTCCAAATATATTTTCGAAATAGAAGTCCTTCAGACATAACTTTTTCTGGAGATAATTTCTTTTCAGTTATACTTTTCAATATTTTCGATCTAAATCTCGTCAATGATAAAACCACTAGAACTCAGTCCGCAACTCAGAATTTATCATGCAATGCAGTACATGGGGAAAGCTCCCAGAATCTCGTCCGTAGTCCCAATTTAAATATGCGATGCAGTACAGGGGGAAAGCTCCCGGAATCTCGTCCGTAGTCCCAATATAAATATGCGATGCAGTACAGGCGGAAAGCTCCTGGATCTCGGTCCGTAGTCCCAATTTAAATATGCAATGCAGTACAGGGGGAAGATCCCGGATCTCAGTCCGTAGTCCCAATTTAAATATGCAATGCAGCCACTGAGGAAAACAACCAGAATGCGAAAGAAACAACATACATTGCCACAACAGGCGCAAAAGCAAACAAGACCGAATGCAAAGTGCGATGTGCAAATCAATAAAAAGACTTAAATAAAAATGGTAAAAACTCACTCATAAGAAGTAGTCATGAAAGGAATGCCAAGCACAAAGAGAATCAGCGTAACGAGGGGAAAACAAGGCAAATATAGCAATTATTCTATATATTCAAGTTCGCAACCAAGAAACCAAATCATCCCGACAAGGGAATAAGCTATAACTAATCTCACTTAGACAATTAGCTTCACCGAATAAACTCAGCTTGAACAAATACTCAGTAAATAGACAGCATCAAAGAAATACCATCAACATGGGCGGTCATCAATTAAACCTAAGTAGTACTTACGGGAAAATAATTTAAATCACAATGTACGACTCACGGGTATGCTTGACCAACATATATATATATATTCCAATTACTTGTTAGACAATTATAGGGCGAGATTATACTAGTTTTAGTCACATAGGCAGCGTATGCAGAAAGATATAGTATAACGGTAGGAAAAGCAAAGTCTTCATTTAAGTCAATTAAGATCATATAAGAAACAAGGAATGCTAGACAAGTAATTCTAATTTGAGCAGGAAGAGATGAAACTAGAAATGAGGAATTCAGATATAACAATTTCAATTCATACACGAGGAACATAAGGACTAAAAATCCTAAAAGGGCAATCTATTTGCAAATAAGTCAGAGTACGCACTCGTCACCTCGCGTACGCGGGCTACAATCAACATAGAAGACTCAATCCTAAGGGGAAGTTCCCCCACACAAGGTTAGGCAAGATACTTACCTAAAAGACAACAACTTGGTACTCAAAAATAGACTTCTCGGGCGGGAAGGCCTCCGGACGGCTCAAAATTAACTAAAACAACTTCAAAATACATATAAAACGTATAAGGACGTATTCCAAATAATAAAGTCTCAATCTTTACAATATTATAAAAATCGACTCAAAAGTCGACCCCCGGGCCCGCACCTTGGAATCCGACAAATTTTACGAATTCCGATTACCCATTTGATCTCGTGTTCACCCATACTAAATTTATCCAATTCCGATAACATTTGGTCTTTCAAATCATGATTTTGCATTGTAGAAGTTTTCTTTCAAAACCAACAATCACCATCAAGCCAAAACACAAATTAAATGATAAAAACAAGAACTAATTAATGAAATATAATTAATTATAGTGGAAGAACACTTACTCATTCGATTTGTGTGAAAACACCTCAAAGAATCACCCAAAACTGAGTTCTAGAAGTCAAAATATGATTAAAATGGTGAAACCCCAATTTTGCATACTTATATTCTCCCCAGGTGCTTTGTGAATCGCGATTGCGGGAATCGAGGCACGATCGCGTAGAAGGAGATGGTTGCTGGTGTAAGATGTGCTCCGCGATCGCAGAGAATCTTTTGTGATCGCGTATAAGGGACAGGCTGGCTTCTGCGATCACGGATGGAGTTATATGAACGCGGTGAAAAAATTTTAGGCAACCAGTAGGGACACATCGCGATCGCGAAAGAATAACTGCGATCGCGATCAAGGAAATGGGCGGGGCAAACAGGACACTACGCGATCGCGAAAGAGGGCAACAAACACCAGAAACAACAGTTCAAAAATGGAAGAAAATGGCCTGAAACCCATCCGAAATGCACCCGAGGCCCCCCGGACTCAAAACCAAATCTACACATAACCTCAAAAAATCCTACGGACTTATTCGAGTAATCAAAATACCAAAATAACATCATAAACATCGGATTAAACCTCCAAATCCATGAATATTCTCAAAACTTCTTAAACTTCAAATTTTACATTTAAGGTCCGAATCACGTCAAACTAAGTCCGTTTCTTACCAAATTTCAAAGATAACACATATAAGTCATATCGAACATGTACGGGCTCCGGAACCATCATACGCGCCCGATATCACAGGTTTCACCTCAAATTTCATTTTCAAAAACCTTTATATTTTTCAGAAAATAATTTTCTTTCAAAATTCATTTCTCGGACTTGGGACCTCGGAATTCGATTCCGGGCATACGTCCTTCCTACGGACCCTCCGGGACCGTCAAATCACAGATCCGGGTCTGCTTACCAAAAGTATTGACTGAAGTCAACTTTATTCAAATTTCTAATACAAAATTATCATTTTTATCAGTTTTTCACATAAAGGCTTCCCGGCTACAATAATATGAACTTAGTTTTACCTAGGGCCGATGGAAGAGGGGCGAAGATGTCTATTCCCACTTCATGAATGGCTATGGAGATAGGACCGAGTGAATTTTCTCGCCGGGCTAGTCGGTGCAAACCTTTGACATTTATCACATTTTCAAACGAAATCCTTAGAGTTCTTTTCCATGCTATCCCAATAATATCCTGCTTTGATGACCTTTCAAACTAATGACTCGGCGCCAGAGTGGTTCCCACAAGTGCCTTCGTTGATTTCTCGTAGAACATAGTCAGTATCTCCCAGTCCCAAACATACTGCCAGTGGACCATCGAACGTTCTCCTGTATAACGTTTCGTCTTCGTCTAATGTGAATCGAGCAGCTTTAGTTTGTCAGACTCTCGATTCTTTGTGATCCGATGGTAATTTCCCGCTCTTCAAATATTCGATGTACTTGTTTCTCCAGTCCAAGGTTAAGCTTGTAGAATTTATTTCAGCATGTCCTTCCTTGATTACAGACCTCGAGAGTTGGACGACAGTCCCCGAGTTGATCTCATCTTCTTCGATCGATGACCCCAAATTGGCAAGTGTACCGGACTCAGTATTTTGTTCTCAAGGTATATGTTGTAGAGTCCATTATTTAAAACGGTGAAAGGTTACCTGCAATTTGTCTAACTACCTTTGCATCCTATCATCTCGAACTTCAAAGGTTCCGTTTACCTGGTTTACCACCAGTAGGGAGTCGCACTTAGCTTCGATTACTTCCGTCCCCAAGCTTTTAGCTAGGTCGAGACCTGCAATAATAGCCTCATACTCGGCTTCGTTGTTAGTCAATTTGGCTGTTTTTATTGATTGTCTAATAATGTTGCCCATGGACGGTTTCAACACAATGCCGAGTCTGGACCCTTTCACATTCAAGGCACCGTCCATGAAGAGGGTCCATACCCCTGATGATGTACCCGATTTTAGTAGAAGTTCCCTTTCCACTTCGGGTACGAGGGTTTGTGAAAAGTCTACAATGAAGTCAGCTAAAATTTGAGACTTGATGGCCGTTCGGGTTTGATACTCGATATCGTACCCGCCAAGTTTGACGTCCCATTTGGCTAATAGGTCCGATAATTCAGGCTTGTGCAAAACATTCCGGAGTGGATAAGCGGTGATCACACATATGTGATGACACTGAAAATACGGCTTTAATTTTAGATGCGCTTATTAATGCTAGCACCAATTTTTCTAGGTGTGGATACCTAGTTTCGGCATCTCCTAAGGTTCGACTCACGTAATAAACTAGAAACTGTGTACCTTGTTCTTCTCGAACTAATACATCACTTACCGCTATCTCGGACACCGCCAAGTATAGGTATTGCTTCTCACCTGCCTTCGGAGTGTGGAGCAAAGGTGGGATCGATAGATATTGTTTCAATTCCTCCAGTGCTTGCTGACATTCCGGGGTCCATGTAAAATCATTTTTCTTTTCGAGTAAGGAAAAGAACATGTGGATTCGATTTGATGACCTCAAAAGGAACTAGCCTAGGGCAGCTATCCGTCCAGTTAGCCTCTGAACGACTTTCACGCTGCCCACGATGGAGATGTCCTCGATGGCCTTAATCTTGTCAAGGTTGATCTCGGATCCTCGATTTGACACCATGAAGCCGAGGAATTTTCCCGAGCCGACCCCGAAAGCACACTTTTCAGGGTTAAGCTTCATGTTGTATTTTCTCAAGATTTTGAATGTCTCCTGCAAATGAGTCAAATGGTCCTCTACGCGCAGGAACTTAACTAACATATCATCAATGTAAAATTCCATTGATTTACCTATTTGTTCTTCGAACATTTTGGTAACTAGGCGTTGATATGTAGCTCCCACATTTTTAACCCTAAGGGCATTACATTGTAACAAGAAGTTTTTTCCTGGTCTATTGGGTCCATCTGGATCTGGTTGTACCCAGAATAGGCATCGAGAAAGGTAAGTATCTCATGGCCGGCCGTGGCATCGATCATTCGATCGATGTTAGGAAAGGGAAAAGAGTCTTTCGGACATGCTTTATTCAAGTCATTATAATATACACACATTCTAAGTTTGTTCCCCTTTTTGGGGACCATGACTACATTAGCTAACCATTCGGGATATTTTACTTCCCGAATGGACCTTATATTAAGAATTTTGGTTACCTCTTCCTTTATGAAGGCGTGCTTTACCTCGGATTGAGGACTTCTCTTTTTCTTTACCGGTCTGAACTTGGGATCCAAGCTCAGCCGGTGAGTCGTTATCTCGGGCGGGATTCCTGTCATGTCTAAATGGGACCATGTAAAGCAATCCATGTTATCAATAAGAAATTGAATGATTTTTTTCCTGAGTTCGGTGGTCAATCCCATCCCATGTATACCTTTCGTTCGGAGAGATATTCGACCAGTATCACCTGTTCCAGCTCTTCGACCATCGACTTGGTTGTGTCTGATTCTTCTGCAACCACGAAAGCTAGAGGAGTGAGAAAATCCTCTTCTTCTTCCTCGATTACCTGTTTCTCCGGCTCGGTCAAGGTCGGGGGCGGTGATTGCTATATGGTCACCTTCTTATCTTTGGTGCTCAATTTTTTCGAGGTCGAAGGTGTTGATATCGGTATTACCTCATCGACTGCAAAAAATTTCCTTTGCAGCGTGTTGTTACCTGTAAACTGTCTTCACACCATCCATTATTAGGAACTTCATCATTTGGTGAAGGGTCGACGACACTGCCCTCATGTTGTGGATGCAGGGCCTCCTGAGCAATGCATTATATCTCATGTCACATTTGATAACATGGAATTTCGTATCTTGGATAGTTCTAGTCACATTTGCCGGTAGGATTATCTCCCCCTTCCGTTGTTTCACTAGCCATGTTAAAGCCGTTTAGAACTCGAGATGCAGGTACAATTTGGTCTAGCAGGCCGAGCTGCTCCACAAACCTTGATCCAATTATGTTTGATGAGCTACCTGGATCCACTAGAACACATTTAACATGAATTTTATTTAACAGAATAGAAATTATCAAGGCGTCGTTGTGCGGCTGAGAGATGCCTTCAGCTTCTTTGTCATTGAACGATAGTGTGATGACCCAAAAGGTCATCCCGTATATTTCTAGCTAATTCTATGTTCTGAGGTCGTGAAAAACTCCTTCTATCTCACCACGTTTTGCGTGCGTAGCCCGGGCGTGTAGCCGAGAAGCCTTTATGTAAAAAACTGATAAAATGAGAATTTTTGTGTTAGAAATTTGAATAAAGTTGACTTCGGGCAACATTTTTGGTAAACGGACCCGGACCCGTAATTTAATGGTCCCGGAGGGTCCGTAGGAAAATATGGGACTTGGGCGTATGCCCGGAATCGAATTTCGAGGTCCCAAGTCCGAGAAAAGAATTTTTAAAGAAAATTATTTGCTGAAAAATATAAAGGTTTTTGAAAATGAAATTTGAGGTGAAACCTGTGGTATCGGTCCCGTATCTTGGTTCCGGAGCCCGGAACAGGTTCAATAGGTTTTATATGTGTTATCTGTGAAATTTGGAAATAAACGGACTTCGTTTGGCGTGATACAGATCATAAATGGAAAATTTAGAAGTTTAAAGGAATTTCATTGATTTTGAGGTTTAATTCGATGGTTATGATGTTATTTCGGTGTTTTTATTACTTGAATAAGTCCGTATGATGTTTTTGAGGTTGTGTGTATATTTGGTTTTGAGCCCCGATGGCTCGGGTGAGTTTCGGGTAGGCGTCAGAGTGCAAATGCCTTAGAAAATCCGGTGTAGGTGTTGTTTTCTAGTGTTCAGGTAAATGCCCTATGCTAACGCACTCAAGGGAGTGCGAACGCACATGGTAAAGTGGGGTCTGGGGGTTAGGGTCAATTTGTTCAGTGTGAACGCACCAAGTAGGATGCGATCGCGGAGGGTCCTTGGGGGGGAGGTGGTTAATGTGCGAACGCGAGTGATAGGGTGCGAGCGCACAGTGTTAGCATGGGCCTGGGGGCTGAATAGAAATTACCTTGTGTGAACGCGGAGCTTGGACTGCAAATGCACTGCTTTATTTTGCCCAGTCATTTTTTTATACCCAAAAACATAACCATTACGGGATTTACCCCATTTTTCTCAAACTTCATCTTCCCCAACCCTCTTAGGAGATTTTGGAGCATCTCTTCTACCATAGCTTCATAAGTAAGTAATTCTAACTTCATTTTCTTCCATTTTCATCAACCATTATTAGATTCTAGGCTTAAAAACATGAAATCAAAGGTAGAAATTGGGATTTTTGGGTAGAGTTAGGACTTTTTGAATATTTGGGAATTTGACCTTGTTTTGGAGTCGGATTTCAAAACAAATTATATATTCAGGCTCGTGAGTGAATGGGTGATCGGTTTTTGGTCCGAACCTCGTGTTTCGACCAAGCAAAGCGGGGGTCGATTTTTGGAAATTTTGGAAGAATGTTGGGAAATCTATAATTAGGCATTTAAATTGAATTCTTTATAATTTATTGATGTTATTGAGTCGATTATGTCTAGATACGACTGATTTTGGAGTCAAGTTCTAAAGGAAAAACAGTGCTAGAGGCTTGATTTGGATTCTTGGAGTCGAGGCAAGTATCTTGCCTAACCTTGTGTGGGGGAACTACCCCTTAGGATTGAGTCTTCTTTGTTGATTGTAGTCCGTGTATACGAGGTGACGAGTGCGTACTCGGACTTATTTCCTAATAGATTGGCCTTTTAGTATTCGTAGGTTCTTATGTTACCTGTGTATGAGTTGTAATTGTTACATTTGAATCCTTGGTTGTTAATTTCATCCTTTCCTGCTTAAATTAGAATTACTTGCTTTTGGATTCCTTCGTTTTCTATTTGATCTTAACTGACTTAACTGAATATTTTACCGCCCTTATCTCCATTCTATATTTGCTTCCTAAAACTGCCAAATTGACCATGTTAGTGTTATCTAGTTGTATAGTTGTGTAGCTGTAGTTAGAACATCCGTTCGTTGGTATCAAGCATGCCCGTGAGTATTACATTGTGATTTATATGATTTTTCACTTATGTGGTACTTGCGTTTAGTTGATAAATATTTATGGGGTTGATATTTCCTTGATGTTGCCTATTACTGGACCCTTGCTTAAGCTGAGTCTTATTCCGTCAAGTTAACTATTTCGGCGAGATTGGTTATAGCTGTTTTCCCTTGCCGGGATGATGTTATTTCATTGTTGACTCCCTTGCCGGGATGGTATGGTTCTTATTACTGTTTGTGTTGTTAATGATATTGTTTGTATTGTTGATTTCCTTGCCGGGATGTTGTATTTATGATTCTTGCTGTTGATTTGTTTTGCCAATTTGATGTTTATGTCATGTTAACACTAGGGGACATGTCGTTCCATGTTTATGTTATGTTAGCACGAGGAGACATGTCGTGCCATGTTTATGTTATGTTAGCACGAGGGGACATGTCGTGCCATGGTTATGTTATGTTAGCACGAGGGGACATGCCGTGTGATGGTTATGTTATGTTAGCACGAGGGGACATGCCATGCCATTTTTATGTTATGTTAGCACGAGGGGACATGTCGTGCCATGTTTGTGTTATGTTAGCACGAGGGGACATTCCGTGCCATGTTATGTTAGTATGAGGGGACATTCCATGCCATGTTTATGTTATTTTAGCACGAGGGGACTTTCCGTGCCATGTTATGTTATGTTAGCACGAGGGGACATGCCGTGCCATGGTTATGTTATGTTAGCACGAGGGGACATGTCGTGCCATGGTTATGTTATGGTAGCGCGAGGGGACATGCCGTGCCATGTTTATGTTATGTTAGCACGAGGAGACATGCCGTACCATGTTTATGTTATGTTAGCACGAGGGGACATTCCGTGCCATGTTATGTTATGTTAGCACGAGGGGACATTCTGTGCCATGTTTATGTTATTTTAGCACGAGGGGACTTTCCGTGCCATGTTATGTTATGTTAGCACGAGGGGACATTCTGTGCCATGTTTATGTTATTTTAGCACGAGGGGACTTTCCGTGCCATGTTATGTTAAGTTGCACGAGGGGACATTTTGTGCCATGTTTATGTTATTTTAGCACGAGGGGACTTTCCGCTCCATGTTATGTCATGTTAGCACGAGGTGAAATTCCGTGTCATGTTTATCTTAGTTTAGCACGAGGGGACTTTCCATGCCATGTTATGTTATGTTAGCACGAGGGGACATTCCGTGCCATGTTTATGTTATTTTAGCACAAGGGTACATTTCGTGCCGTGTTTATGTTATTTTAGCACGAGGGGACATTCCGTGCCATGTATATGTTATTTTCGCACGAGGGGACATGCCGTGCCATTTCCATTTATTTATTATGAGGATGAGAGTAAAAGCACAAAGGGTGATGCCGTGCACTTGCGTTTGCATTATTATTTTCGTGATTCCTGTTTGATATTTACTGCACTTGTTTAAGAGTTAATATTCCGATGTTTTAAAATTGGATATTCATATTGATCTCTCACTGCATTTATGAACAAGACTTGGTGTTCCTCCTATACTGTTTGGCAAGTTTTGAGTTACGGACCGGGTTCCGATAGATTTATCTTGAGGAAATTATGATTACGAGATTTTATTGAAAAGTATTATTTAAAAAGTAATGGTTTCAAAATGATTATATTTGAATGAGTTTTACATCGAAGGTATATTTGAAGAGCATTCGTCTTGTATAAAATGATATTTGGAAGTCATTTATTTGAGAAAACATCGTGGGAAATTTCGTATTTTGGAAGAAACTATGTTTTTGCTATTTCACTCTATTAAATATACTTATCTCTACTTTTGGAGAAAGTATGTTTCAAAGGAAACTCTTCCATACTAAAATGATTTTTATTTGCAAAAGTTTTTCATATGAGCTGTTGTTTAAAGATTTGCACCAGGTTATAGATTTTAATGGCTAAGCCCCAATGTGAACAAACTGACGTAGAGTTGAGTCATTGGTGTTCTCTATTGTATTGTGTTTCCTTCGGTTTGGGTTGTTCTGCTGTACATCTTTCTGCGAATTTTGTGTTGTTTCGTGATTGATCTCTATAAATTCCTTTCGCTTTATATTATCATTGTTGTGAATTATTCCGTGAAGTCTTGGATAGATGTAACGTTCAGTCATTTTCTGTATTCATGTTATTTATTTTGTTGACCAGTGGTGTCTTGACTAGTCTTCATCACTACTCCATCGAGGTTAGTCTTGGTACTTACGGGGCACCGTTGTGGTGTGCTCATACTACACTTCTGCACATTTTTGTGTGCAGATTCTGGTATATATTGTAGTAGCTGTGTGGATGATTGCCGAGGAGACTCAAGGTAACCTGCTGCTGCATTCGCAGGCGTCAGAGTCACCTTCTTTGTGTTTATTATTCATACACTGTTGTATCTATTTCCAAACAGTTGCACTTAGAAGTTCTAGAAGATTCGTAGAGCTTATGACTTGTATTACCGGTTTTGGGAAAGTTTGTACATTCTGTTGAGATTCTATGTCAAGACTGTTAGTTTTCCTTTTATTACGCAGTAACTGCTAGGCTTACCTAGTCCCTAAGACTAGGTGCCATCACGATACCCAACGGAGGGAAATTGGGTCGTGACAGATAGAGTGCCTTCGGGCATGTAGTCTGGAGACTGTTTTTCTCTGGTGAGAGATACCTTGGTGCGTTTGAATACAGGCCCTCGTGGGATGCCGACCCGGTCAACGATCATATGGATAACATTCCTAGGTTCTTCTTGCTCGTTCTTTCTATTGGCGTCTCTTTCCTTAAAGTGATTTTTGGCTCGATCACTGAGGAATTCTTGAAGGTGGCCCTCGTTGAATAATCGAGCTACCTTTTCTTTCAGCTGTCTGCAGTATTCGGTCCTATGGCCATGTGTGCCATGATACTTAGACCTTATGTTTGGATTCCTTTGGGAGAGGCTGGTCTGTATAGGCCTGGGCCACCTGGTGTCTTTGATCCTTCCGATGGTCGATACAATCCCCGATGCATCGATGCTGAATTTATACTCCGATAACCTGGGCGCTTCTGTGGGATCTGCATATTTGTCGAAGCCAGTTTTACTCATTAGTCCCCTAGTATTCTGCCCTCGGTCACCCCTTCGATCATTCTAAGCAGAATTGCATCCTGGATGGTTATCCCTTCTATCTGAAAGATATGGCTGATACCGATATTTATTCGGCCTCGAATCTCAATCAATATCTCTTTGATTTTTGCATGTCGACCATTTTTGATGTACTGAACCTGAGGGTGCTCCCAGTTGGTCTTCCTCGACCCTAATCTTCGACAGATATCGGTTGTGAACATCTTCCCAAGTCACAGCTGGGTACTCTATCAAATTCTGCTACAACTGGATCTATGCGATCGAACTTTGCTCGTTTAATCCTTATGTTAGCACGAGGGGACATGTCGTACCACGATTTTGTTATGTTAGCACGAGGGGACATGACATGCCATGTTTATGTTATGTTAGCACGGAAGGACATGTCGTGCCATGTTTATGTTATGTTAGCACGAGGGGACATTCCGTGCCATGTTATGTTATGTTAGCACGAGGGGACATTCCGTGCCATGTTTATGTTATTTTAGCACGAGGGGTCTTTCCGTGCCATGTCATGTTATGTTAGCACGAGGGGACATTCCGTGCCATGTTTATGTTATTTTAGCACGAGGGGACTTTCCGTGCCATGTTATGTCATGTTAGCATAAGGGGAAATTCCGTGCCATATTTATGTTATTTTAGAACGAGGAGACCTTCCATGCCATGTTATGTTAGCACGAGGGGACATTCCGTGCCATGTTTATGTTATTTTAGCACAAGGGTACATTCTGTGCCGTGTTTATGTTATTTTAGCATGAGGGGACATTCCGTGCCATGTTTTTGTTATTTTAGCACGAGGGGACATGCCGTGCCGTTTCCATTTATTTATTGTGAGGATGAGAGTAAAAGCACGAAGGGTGATGCCGTGCACTTGTGTTTGCATTATTATTTTTGTGGTTCCTGTTTGATATTTACTGCACTTATTGAAGAGTTAATATTCCGATGTTTTAAAATTGGATATTCATATTGATCTCTCACTGCATTTATGAACAAGACTTGGTGTTCCTCCTATACTGTTTGGCAAGTTTTGAGTTACGGACCGGGTTCCGATAGATTTATCTTGAGGAAATTATGATTACGAGACTTTATTGGAAAGTATTATTTAAAAAGTAATGGTTTCAAAATGATTATATTTGAATGAGTTTTACAGTGAAGGTATATTTGAAGAGCATTCGTCTTGTATAAAATGATATTTGGAAGTCATGTATTTGAGAAAACATCGTGGAAAATTTCGTATTTTGGAAGAAACTATGTTTTTGGTATTTCACTCTATTAAATATACTTATCTCTACTTTTGGAGAAACTATGTTTCAAAGGAAACTCTTCCATACTAAAATGATTTTTATTTGAAAAAGCTTTTCATATGACCTTCTGTTTAACGATTTCCACCAGGTTATGGATTTTAATGGCTAAGGCCCGATGTGAACAAACCGGCATAGAGTTGATTCATTGGTGTTCTCTACTGTATTGTGTTTCCTTTCGGTTTGGCTTGTTCTACTGTACATCTTTCTGCGTATTTTGTGCTGTTTCGTGATTGATCTCTGTAAATTCCTTCCGCTTTATATTATCATTGTTGTGAATTATTCCCTGAAGTCTTGGATAGATGTAATGTTCAGTCATTTTCTGTATTCATGTTATTTATTTTGTAGACCAGCGGTGTCTTGACTAGTCCTCGTCACTACTCTATCGAGGTTAGTCTTGGTACTTACTGGGCACCGTTGTGGTGTGCTCATACTACACTTCTGCACATTTTTGTGTGCAGATCCTGGTATATATTGTAGTAGCTGTGTGGATGGTTTCCGAGGAGACTCAAGGTAACCTGCTGTTGCGTTCACAGGTGTCAGAGTCACCTTCTTTGTATTTATTATTCATACACTGTTGTATCTATTTCCAAACAGTTTCACTTAGAAGTTCTAGAAGATTCGTAGAGCTTATGACTTGTACTACCGGTTTTGGGAAAGTTTGTACATTCTGTTACGATTCTATATCATGACTATTAGTTTTCCTTTTATTATTTAGTAACTGCTAGGCTTACCTAGTCCCTAAGACTAGGTGCCATCACGATACCCAACGGAGAGAAATTGAGTCGTGACAGATAGAGTGCCTTCGGGCATGTAGTCTGGAGACTGTTTTTCTCTGGTGAGAGATACCTTGTTGTGTTTGAATACAGGCCCTTGTGTGATGTCGACCTGGTCAACGATCATATGGATAACATGCCGAGGTTCTTCTTGCTCGTTCTTTCTATTGGCGTCTCTTTCGCTAAAGTGATTTTTGGCTCGATCACTGAGGAATTCTTGAAGGTGGCCCTCGTTGAATAATCGAGCTACGTTTTCTTTCAGTTGTCTGCAGTCTTCGGTCCTATGGCCATGTGTGCCATGATACTTAGACCTTATGTTTGGATTCCTTTGGGAGAGGCTGGTCTGTATAGGCTTGGGCCACCTGGTGTCTTTGATCCTTCCGATGGCCGATACAATCCCCGATGCATCGACGCTGAATTTATACTCCGATAACCTGAGCACTTCTGTGGGATCTGCATATTTGTCGAAGCTAGTTTACTCATTAGTCCCCTAGTATCATTCCCTCGGTCACAGCCGGGTACTCTATTAAATTCTGCTACAACTGGAGCTATGCGATCGAACTTCGCTAGTTTAATCCTTATGTTAGCACGAGGGGACATTCCGTGCCATGTTTATGTTATTTTAGCACAAGGGTACATTTTGTGCCGTGTTTATGTTATTTTAGCATGAGCAGACATTCCGTGCCATGTTTATGTTATTTTTGCATGAGGGGACATGTCGTGCCGTTTCCATTTATTTATTGTTAGGATGAGAGTAAAAGCACGAAGGGTGATGTCGTGCACTTGTGTTTGCATTATTATATCCAGGGTTCCTGTTTGATATTTACTGCACTTGTTTAAGTGTTAATATTCCGATGTTTTAAAATTGGATATTTATATTGATCTCTCACTGCATTTATGAACAGGACTTGGTGTTCCTCCTATACTGTTTGGCAAGTTTTGAGTTACGGACCGGGTTCCGATAGATTTATCTTGAGGAAATTATGATTACTAGATTTTATTGAAAAGTATTATTGAAAAAGTAATGGTTTCGAAATGATTATATTTGAATGACTTTTACATCGAAGGTATATTTGAAGAGCATTCGTCTTGTATAAAATGATATTTGGAAATCATTTATTTGAGAAAACATCATGGGAAATTTCGTATTTTTGGAAGAAACTATGATTTTGGTATTTCACTCTATTAAATATACTTATCTCTACTTTTGGAGATAGTATGTTTCAAAGGAAACTCTTCCGTACTAAAATAATTTTTATTTGCAAAAGTTTTTCATATGAGGTGTTTTTTAAAGATTTACACCAGGTTATGGATTTTAATGGCTAAGGCCCGATGTGAACAAACCGGCATAGAGTTGATTCATTGGTGTTCTCTATTGTATTGTGTTTCCTTTCGGTTTGGCTTGTTCTGCTGTACATCTTTCTGCGTATTTTGTGCTGTTTCGTGATTGATCTCTGTAAATTCCTTCCGCTTTATATTATCATTGTTGTGAATTATTCCCTGAAGTCTTCGATAGATGTAACGTTCAGTCATTTTCTGTATTCATGTTATTTATTTTGTAGACCACTGGTGTCTTGACTAGTCCTCGTCACTACTCCATCGAGGTTAGTCTTGGTACTTACTGGGCACCGTTGTGGTGTGCTCATACTACAATTCTGCACATTTTTGTGTGCAGATCCTGGTATATATTGTAGTAGATGTGTGGATGATTGCCGAGGAGACTCAAGGTAACCTGCTGCTGCGTTCACAGGCGTCAGAGTTAACTTCTTTGTATTTATTATTCATACACTGTTGTATCTATTTCCAAACAGTTGTACTTAGAATTTCTAGAAGATTCGTAGAGCTTATGACTTGTACTACCGGTTTTGGGAAAGTTTGTACATTCTGTTAAGATTCTATATCAAGACTGTTAGTTTTCCTTTTATTATTTAGTAACTGCTAGGCTTACCTAGTCCCTAAGACTAGGTGCCATCACGATACCCAACGGAGAGAAATTGGGTCGTGACAGATAGAGTGCCTTCGGGCATGTAGTCTGGAGACCGTTTTTCTCTGGTGAGAGATACCTTGGTGTGTTTGAATACATGCCCTTGTGGGATGTCAACCCGGTCAACGATCATATGGATAACATGACGAGGTTATTCTTGCTCGTTCTTTATATTGGCGTCTCTTTCCCTAAAGTGATTTTTGGCTCGATCACTGAGGAATTCTCGAAGGTGGCCCTCGTTGAATAATCGAGCTACGTTTTCTTTCAGTTGTTTGCAGTCTTCGGTCCTATGGCCATGTGTGCCATGATACTTACACCTTATGTTTGGATTCCTTTGGGAGAGGCTGGTCTGTATAGGCCTGGGCCTCATGGTGTCTTTGATCCTTCCGATGGCCGATACAATCCCCGATGCATCGACGCTGAATTTATACTCCGGTAACCTGGGCGCTTCTGTGGGATCTGTATATTTGTCGAAGCTAGTATACTCATTAGTCCCCTAGTATTATTCCCTCGGTCACAGCCGGGTACTCTATTAAATTCTGCTACAACTGGAGCTATGCGATCGAACTTCGCTAGTTTAATCCTTATGTTAGCACGAGGGGACATTCCGTGCCATGTTTATGTTATTTTAGCACAAGGGTACATTTTGTGCCGTGTTTATGTTATTTTAGCACGAGCAGACATTCCGTGCCATGTTTATGTTATTTTAGCACAAGGGTACATTTTGTGCCGTGTTTATGTTATTTTAGCACGAGCAGACATTCCGTGCCATGTTTATGTCATTTTAGCATGAGGGGACATGTCGTGTCGTTTCCATTTATTTATTGTTAGGATGAGAGTAAAAGCACGAAGGGTGATGTCGTGCACTTGTGTTTGCATTATTATATCCAGGGTTCCTGTTTGATATTTACTGCACTTGTTTAAGTGTTAATATTCCGATGTTTTAAAATTGGATATTCATATTGATCTCTCACTGCATTTATGAACATGACTTGGTGTTCCTCCTATACTGTTTGGCAAGTTTTGAGTTACGGACCGGGTTCCGATAGATTTATCTTGAGGAAATTATGATTACGAGATTTTATTGAAAAGTATTATTGAAAAAGTAATGGTTTCGAAATGATTATATTTGAATGACTTTTACATTGAAGGTATATTTGAAGAGCATTCGTCTTGTATTAAATGATATTTGAAAGTCATTTATTTGAGAAAACATCATGGGAAATTTCGTATTTTTGGAAGAAACTATGATTTTGGTATTTCACTCTATTAAATATACTTATCTCTACTTTTGGAGATAGTATGTTTCAAAGGAAACTCTTCCGTACTAAAATAATTTTTATTTGCAAAAGTTTTTCATATGAGGTGTTTTTTAAAGATTTCCACCAGGTTATGGATTTTAATGGCTAAGGCCCGATGTGAACAAAGCAACGTAGAGTTGAGTCATTGGTGTTCTATGTTGTAATGTGTTTCCTTTTGGTTTGGCTTGTTCTGCTGTACATCTTTCTGCGTATTTTGTGTTGTTTCGTGATTGATCTCTGTAAATTCCTTCCACTTTATATTATCATTGTTGTGAATTATTCTGTGAAGTCTTGGATAGATGTAACGTTCAGTCATTTTCTGTATACATGTTATTTATTTTGTAGACCAATGGTGTCTTGACTAGTCCTCGTCACTACTCCATCGAGGTTAGTCTTGGTACTTACTAGGCACCGTTGTGGTGTGCTCATACTACAATTCTGCACATTTTTGTGTGCAGATCCTGGTATATATTGTAGTAGCTGTGTGGATGACTGCCGAGGAGACTCAAGGGAACCTGCTGCTGCGTTCGCAGGCGTCAGAGTTAACTTCTTTGTATTTATTATTCATACACTGTTGTATCTATTTCCAAACAGTTGTACTTAGAATTTCTAGAAGATTCGTAGAGCTTATGACTTGTACTACCGGTTTTGGGAAAGTTTGTACATTCTGTTAAGATTCTATATCAAGACTGTTAGTTTTCCTTTTATTATTTAGTAACTGCTAGGCTTACCTAGTCCCTAAGACTAGGTGCCATCACGATACCCAACGGAGAGAAATTGGGTCGTGACAGATAGAGTGCCTTCGGGCATGTAGTCTGGAGACCGTTTTTCTCAAATGAGAGATACCTTGGTGTGTTTGAATACATGCCCTTGTGGGATGTCAACCCGGTCAACGATCATATGGATAACATGATGAGTTTATTCTTGCTCATTCTTTATATTGGCGTCTCTTTCCCTAAATTGATTTTTGGCTCGATCACTGAGGAATTCTCGAAGGTGGCCCTCGTTGAATAATCGAGCTACGTTTTCTTTCAGTTGTTTGCAGTCTTCGGTCCTATGGCCATGTGTGCTATGATACTTACACCTTATGTTTGGATTCCTTTGGGAGAGGCTGGTCTGTATAGGCCTGGGCCACCTGGTGTCTTTGATCCTTCCGATGGCCGATACAATCCCCGATGCATCGACGCTGAAATTATACTCCGATAACCTGGGCGTTTCTATGGGATGTGCATATTTGTCGAAGCCAGTTTTACTCATTCGTCCCCGAGTATTCTGCCCTCGGTCACCCCTTCAATCATTCTGTGCGGAATTACGTCCCGGATGGTTATACATTCTATCTGAAACATATGGCTGATACCGATATTTATTCGACCTCGATTCTCTATCAATATCTCTTTGATTTTTGCATGTCGACCGTTTTGGATGTACTGAACCTGAGGGTGCTCCCAGTTGGTCTTCCTCGACCCTAATCTTTGACAGATATCGGTTGTGAACATCTTCCCAAGTCACAACTGGGTACTCTATTAAATTCTGCTACAATTGGAGCTATGCGATCGAACTTCGCTCGTTTAATCCTTGGGTGAAAGTTTTGACAGCCCAATCGTCAGTAACTGGTGGAAATTCCATTCGTTCCATTTGGAATCGAGATACGAACTCCCTTAGAATCTCGTTATTCCTCTGCTTTACTTTGAAGAGATCCGATTTTCTTGTAGCAACCTTTATGGCTCCAGCATGTGCCTTTACAAATGAATCTGCGAACATGGCGAATGAATCGATAGAGTTCAGTGACAATTTATGATACCAAATCATGGATCCCTTCGACAAGGTCTCCCTGAATTTCTTTAGCAACACAAACTCCATATCGTCATCCTCCATATCATTACCTTTTATGGCGCATGTGTAAGAAGTAACGTGCTCATTGGGGTCTGAGGCCCCGTTGTATTTAGGTATATCGGGCATTTGGAACTTCTTTGGGATGGGCTTCGGAGCCTCACTCGGAGGGAATGGGCTTTGCACAAACTTCTTAGATTCCATTCCCTTTAAGATCGGTGGTGCCCCCGGTATCTGGTCAACTCGAGAGTTATACGTTTCCACCTTCTTGTCGTTGGCCTCGACTTTCTTTTCCCTCGATTCTATTCTGTTAGTAAGCTACTCGAGAATCCTCATTATATCAATATCGGTTGTCGAAGTATTATCCCCCGATCTTTCAGGCAATGGTTCGGTATGGCGAGTAACCCCTTGTTCGGTTACATCCCGCATTTTCGTACGTTAAAGTTTCGTCGTAAGTTAATCGACGTAAGCTCGGGAATATGATTATTTTGTAATTATAAGTATTATGCTATTTCAAACAAGGGATAAGTAAATTCGTGAAGGTGAGAGTGTAAGCAAATCAAAGAAAATAAATTTTCGTCAAAGTTTTATATGTTGGGATAAAATATTGCCCGAGCTAAAATACCCGGTATTTATGGACTAGTACCATACAAGATACCACATGACCATGATAGTAAGGTGTATAAGGTGTGTTAAAAGTAAGTAATATTTTATGTAATTTTAGATGATTGTTAATTATGGGGGTAATTGGTTAATTATTGGATTAGAGGGGAATTACAAAGTTAATAGGTAATTAATTAAGACATTTTGGATTTGTCTTTTCGATAGAGTCTTGAAATCCAACGTGGCAGCAACACAAGAGTGAATAAGTGACTCATTAGTCATTAAAATAGGTGGAAAATCTAAAGCGTTTGGTGGCATAATCATTCCATAAAGTGGGTTCCACACCCAAAGGACTAAAGAGAGCTTTTTACTTCATTTTCAATCTCTACAATTCAAAAAGATAGCTTCAGTAAGATAATGTTACAAATTTAACGTGAGTTCTTCAACAAAAATTCATACGAAACTATTTATCATAATAGCAACGGGATTTTGTGATTCTAAGGGAGTACGATGCAATCTTTCTCAAGAATATCATACGGATTCTCCTCTACTTCCATCCGTCATTACGTTTTTATCGCAATTGACGTATGATAGAAGGATTTTCAAGAGAATAGACTCAGGTATGTTAAGGCTATCCCTTCTTTCCTTTTGGCATGATCTATACGACACAAACGAAACAAGCAAATGTACAACTTCCATAAATTACTCTATTCGTAGAAATTCTAGAGATGTGTATATTCTTATTCTCCCATAAGTCTTATTATATGGGTCTTAGAAAATACGTAAGCTGATAAAGTCTATTTCATGATATTAATCAGAGGCAAAATGGGCTTATGACACTCCGAAAGATTTTATTGACGTACTTATCATGCATTGCATTCACTTACACTGATCTATGATCAGACGACGTTATATATGCGTATATATGTATAATATATATATGGGATATGGAAAAAAGGTTACAACGTTATATACACACCACCACCTGATCAACTGGTATATGTTGATGATTTTCCCACAATTGCCGAACTGATATGATGGGATGCCCTCGAAGGCTTGATGATGTTATGAATGCAATACCTATGGATGGTATGACATTTATATGTGTATGTATGACATTATAAAAAGGGAAGAATTCCTGGGGTAACTACGTTTCATGCCCGCAGGTCTCAATAGACAGGTCGAGAGTCCTCAAAGTAGGCGATCTCCCAGCAGAAGATGTTGGTGCACTCTATTTGCTCCGGAATTGCTTGTTTGGTCAGTATGATTTAGATGTGTATTGTTTGGTATGTCGGGGCTCTGCCCCGACCTTTACAACAATTATGTATCCTTAGAGGCTTGTAGACAAATGTCATGTACGTAAAAGATTGTATGGCCTTGTCGGTCTAAGTTCAGTGTACGAGTGATTATTTTGGTCTTAGAGGCCCATATGTCTTATTTATAAGTTGGTATTACATGTTGTATTCTACCTATTTCAAGACAGCCTCTCCGGCTCAGTTATCTATGATAGTATGATACAAAAAGATATATTATGTTGGTACTCGGTTGAGTAAGGTACAGGGTGCCCGTCGCGGCGCATCGATTTGGGTCGTGACATGTTCGACCCTATTCGGTGTCCCATGCTAATTTTGCAACTGAGCAATGGCGTTTTATTGGGCTTGTAGCATTTCAAATGTAACTTGGAGACTGACACCTTCATCTCCTCTGCCCTGCATTCCTCGACTGTCATTTCAACCCTCCTGCGTACACTTCCCTCGAGGTCTGCGCCCAAATCCGCATTCAAGGCAACATGAGAACTGACATCTACCGGGTTGAGGGGCGGTGCTCCTCCGAGGTCATCCTGTGGCACCTCGATTCCTGGGGCGATAACATTCTCATTTTCTCCGTGGAGTCCGAGACCGTTATCGCCAAGTGTAGCTGCGTTTTGTGAGTTTGACATGATAGTTGCGTTAGGCTAGCCTAGTTCCACGATAGGCGCCATCATGATGGTCGATTTTGGGTCGTGAAAAGTTGGTATCAGAGCCTAGGTTACATAGGTCTCACGAATCATGAGCGGGTTTAGTAGAGTCTTTTGGATCGATACAGAGAAGTCTGTACTTATCTTCGAGAGGCTGCAGAACCCTTAGGAAACTTCGTATTCTTGAATTCTTATCGTTTTAATCTGTTGATTCTGGTATCTAAACTTCTGTTATTCTATTCTCTCACAGATGGTGAGAACACGTACTACTGGGCAGGACGGACAACTTCCAATACAATTAGTCAGGGCAGCGAGAGGTTGGGGTTGCGGTAGGGGCAGAGGCACAGCTTGCACAACAGCCAAGGCAGGACCTGCAGATTTACCAATTGCCCTAGTTCAGGATCAAGTCCCAGTTGTGGATGCACCAGCGGAACCAGCTCAGGCACCAGCTGTGCCCATTGTGATTACTTCAGGAGGCCTTAGCTCAGAATCTAACCGTGTGCACCAGTCTTGCTCAGGAGGTCTCTGTTCCGATCGTAGCAGCAACTTCTCAGGCCGGGGTGGGGGGGGGCACTCAGACTCCCGCCTCCAGTACACCCGAGAAAGTGATGCATGGACTCCAATCCCGGGGCACTACTAGCCCAGCCGGTGGTAGCTGCTCAGGCCCATGTGGTTCCTGCTATGATTGATGATGAGCAGCAGAGACTAGAGAGGTTTGGCAGACTTCAGCCTGCATCTTTCAGTGGGGCAGAGTCATAGGATTCCCAAGGTTTCTTGGACAGATGTCAGAGGATCCTCCGTACAATAGGTATTTTGGAGACCACCGGGGTCTCGTTCACTACCTTACAGTTTACTAGAGCTGTCTTTACCTGGCGGGAGGCTTATGAGAGGCGTAGGCCAGTTGGTGCAGCTCCACTTATGTGGAAATAGTTCTCCGTCCTCTATTGGAGAAGTATGTGCCGCAGTCTCGCAGAGAAGAGCTGTGCAGAGAGTTCGAGAGGTTTTGTCAGGATGATATGATTGTGACGCAGTACGAGATGAGGTTTTTTGGGTTGGCCCATTGTAAAGACCCGTAAAATTTTCTTGTTTAAAATAATGCCCGAATGAGTCCCCGAGTTGTTTTTATTTTGGAAATTTTTAAAACGCACCTAAATTGAGTAAAAAGTACCCCGGGACTTAAAGAATAAAATTTCCCAGAAAGTAGGCGTTATGCGACGCACTATGGGATCGCATGACGTGTATGCAGACCGCATAATGGTCGCATACACGGGCAGATCACTGCCCTATTTGAGGACAACTATGCGTTCTAATATGCGATCGCATTTCAGTTCTGCGGACCGCATAGCTATTGCATTGTTGCCTTTGATTTTTGGGAGGGAGGTCATGCGACGCACTATGAGATCGCATAACAGGTATGCGGACTGCATAGTGGTCGCATACCTGGGCAGATTGTTTTCGATTTTGGCCCATCTTGAGGGCCATTCTGCAGTCGATTCTGCGGACCGCATGTCAGGAATGCGATCGCATTCCTGACTGCATTCCGGTGTCGGGCTCCGATTTTTCTAATTCTTAAAACCTGACCCCAGATCATTAAAACACCCCTCCCCTTCATTCTTAACTGATTTCTGAGCAAAAATAGAGAGTTCTTGCGAGAGAAAGTTCTTCATCAAAATTGATTCGTCAAAGTCAATCAAGCCCGGAATCTATCGAGTTAGGGTTACCTTCTTCACTCAAAGAGGTAAGTCTTCACCCCATTTTTCCAAAAGTTCTCAAATTTTAATTAAGAATAAAACTCGTAGGATTGTTCTTGAAAATGGAGGTCAAACCCATGCATGCATGTGAGTAAAACTTCTTAATCTAGCAAAAGGGGTGAGGGTCGGGGTAAAATTCACAAAGAAGGGGTGGTAACCTAATAGGGTCGCCTAGCGTTCGATAAAATGGTTAAAAGAGTTCAAATTGTGTGCATGATTTCCGATTCTGAGTTGAATATGTTTAATTGTGAACTAGATTGACGGTACTAGTCGGTTCGGTGATTTGTGAGTAAAAGTTAAAAAGGAATTTCGACCCCGGGTATGTATGGCTAACTTTAACCATTGTAGAATCCTCTTGTTGGGTCCGGGAATTCGGTATGTGTACCTTGTTTGAAAATATGTGAATTGATTGTTCAAAGGTGTAGAGACGTAAGATTCTATTCTCTGATTTTCCTAGTTGATTGCCATACTCCCGTGCTATATGAGATTGTCAAAAGTGTTTTGACGTGCCTATATTATTATGTGCAAAGCTCGTAAATGCTCGAGGGTATCGATATGAAAGTATGTGTTAATGAATGAAAGAATGTTAATGTGCCCAAGTGTGGGAATGTATATGATAGCTAAAAACCGTGTGTGGTAAGTAATGAAAAAGGGTATTGTAAAATGATGTAAATGAGTTGAACGATTATGGTAACACCGTGTACATGAATTACTGCTTGGTGACAGTCATTGTGCCTTGAGATCAAATAGCGAAATGTTGATATGAACTTGTGTTCCTTAAAATAAAGAATTCTTGTGATTTGATTGTTTTTGGTTGTTGTTACGAAATATGATTGTCAGGTGGGATCGGGTTGCGTACCGCAACACGAAATAATAAGGATTATGGGTTGTGAGGTAATAAGGGTGGCCAAGGTAATAAGGGTGGCCGAGGTAATAAGGATGGAATGTGAACATTATCACTATTGAAATGAAAATCTATGGAACACTTGAATATGGTGATGTTGAAAGGGGAAAAGGAGAGATTGTGAAACTTCTTGATTTTGGATTGTTTCTTCCACGTGCATTGATTAAATGGTTTTATTATTGTCTCTTGTTTGTGTATTTTTTTATTGTACTTGGGATAAAGTTTGTTCATACATACTAGTACTATTCCACAGTACTAATGCTTCTTTTGCCGGGGGCGCTACATTTTCTTATATGAATGTAGGTGGTTCTACAGCAGGTAATTCAGCCCACCATTAGTAGTGCCTCCTCTCCTTTCCGTCAGCTGTTCTGGTGAGCCCCCTTCCTCCCGGGGCCACGTGTGACTCATGTCGCCTTATTTTGAGTTTATTGTGTAGTGTAAGGTATATCCGGGGCCTTGTTGCCGGCAAGTATTGTATAAATCTTTTGTATTCATAGAGGCTCCGTAGACACAATGTGGGTAATGTACATGCGTATTTTGGGTAGTAAGCGTACGGTTCGGAATCGTGGTCCACGTTGTAAATGTTGTATGTAATTTGTAAACATTTGGATCATATGTTGGTCTTGATGAAAAGGTAGAAATGAATTCAAGTTGTAAGTTTATGCTTAAGTTATAAATGGCTATTTCACATGAATAATGTATATTAAAATTATGGGGTAACGCGTGGGATAGGAAAGGCAAATCAGGTTCGCTTGACCGGGTTCATTCGGTTAGGCGCAGGTCTCGTCCCTCGATTTTGGGGCGTGACAAACTTGGTATCAGAGCCCTAAGGTTTTAAAGTGTCCTAGGATGTCTCGGAGCCGTGTCTAGTAGAGCCTTTCTTATCGATGTGTTGTCGACCACATCTATAATTAGTGAGCTACATGGACATTTCGGAAACACCCTTTTCATTGTAATTTATATCGTGTAGTGACGTGGAAAGTGAAAATATCATTGTCTAACTCGTGCATTGTTCCGAAATTTTCAGTAATGGCACCAAAGAAGAGAGCTCGACTCGGCCTAGAGGTCAATGCCACCCCAAGTGTGGCTGTGAATTCTGTACCCGATGGTACGGGTGAGAGCGAATCCAGGACCTTGAATCCACCTGGACTTTTTGTTCTAGATCAGAGTGTTCCTATTCCTGCTGCGGCGGGGTATGCTACAATCCCTCCCACTAATATTCCTGATCCTTCTTTGGTTACAGCTTCAGGTCCCGGTACTTCCGATGAGGACCTCAGAGGAGCTATTCATATGTTGAGTCAGTTAGTGGCCACTCAGGCCCAAAGATCTCCTTCTGCCCCTGCGCCCTCTACGAACAGGGAGATTCCGCCGGTTCCAGAGTCAACCAATTTCTGCGGTTGGCCCGTCCAGAGTTCTCAGGCATTGATCCAGAGGCCGATCCATAGGATTTTCTAGATGAGATGTACAAGACGTTTCGGGTTATGAAGGCTACAGAGACATAGGGGGTTGAGTTAGCATCTAACAGGCTGAGGGGAGCGGCGTATTCGTGGTTCGAGATGTGGGAGAATTCCCGTGGGGAAGGAAGTCCTCCGGTGAGATGGGATGAGTTCATTGATGCTTTCATGGATCACTTCTTGCCTGCCGAGACTATGGCAGCCCGTGCTACGGAGTTTGAGGTCCTCAAGCAGGGTAATATGAGTGTGTGGGAGTAGTACATGGAGTTAGTGAGATTGTCCAAGTACGCTCCTCAGTTGGTATTGGCTATGGATGCCAGAGTTCGACGGTTTGTTTAGGGCCTCAGTCCCTTGGTTGTAAATGAAGCTGCTACAGCTGCCTTGCACTCAGACATGAATTATGGTAAGATAGTGGGATTCGCCCAGGCCACGGAGGCTAGAAAATTAAAGATAAGGTCGGAGAGGGAGAGTATTAGCAGGTCCCGGTCAGCGGGCCACTCGGGGATTTCAGTTGGAGGAGGTAGACCAGTTCAGGGGAGAGGACCATCAGGGCCATCCCAGTCTTATGCTCAGTCCTCATCCAGCTATGAGTTAACAATTCCATACTAGAAGACATGTGGTTCGAGGCTCCAGTGTCAATTATCCAGGAGTTAGTTTCAGATACTGCAAACAAGCAAATATCAAGAAATTCTTTTATACCTGCGATGTTAACCTTTCCCTCTGAAACTGCTGATTCACGACTAATCAACTTTAAAAGTCGATTGTATTGCTCTGAGGTGAATATTGGCATGTTGTTGCTTCCTGACGATCCACTTGCTTCTGGTTCTTCAACATGGCGTACATTATTAGCTGAATGTTCATGATTGAACTTGTTAGCTGGATAACCTCTGTTATCTCCTGAACTTTGTGGCCTTTCATAGGTTCTCCTTTTGATGAACCTTTGACTGGATGGATGTCCCGCAAATTTGTAGCAGTTTTCTCTCTTGTGTCCCTTCATATGACAGTAATCACAATGTAGTCCATTGTTTCTCTTGAACTTATTGTTCTGTGTGGCAGCTAGGGCTGTAGGATCATTCAAACTCATTTTTTGTAGTGTTGGTGTGATTTGTGATATCATATTGGACTGTATCCTCTGACTTTCATCTTGAATTATCATATTATAGGCTTGGTTTAGATTTGGAACAGAAACTGTCAACAGTACTTGACTCCTCTCTTGAGCATATGTTTCATTTAATCCCATTAGAAATTGCACCAACCTCTGCTGCTCCATATGTTCTGCATATTCTTTATGTTTTGCACAGTCACATGGTAGAGGCACCATGGACCAATATTCATCCCAAACACTCTTCAATTTTGAATAATACTCCAATACTGATAATGTGCCTTGACTTGTGGTACAAATCTCACGAAGCAATTGGTAGATTCTAGTCAATTTCTTCTTATCAAAACGTTCCTTAAGATCCAGCCAAACACAAGTAGCATTAGTCGAATACATCATCCCATTCGCTAACTCTTTCGATACAAAATTAGTAATCCACGACAGAACAAACGCATTACATCGTTCCCATTCATGTTCTAGGTCATCTTCATAGTGTTGTTTGCAGCAAGTTCCATCTACAAATCCTAATTTGTTTTTTGCTAATAACGCAACCTTCGTAGAATTGCTCCACGCTGTATAATTTTCGATTCCTGACAGTTGATGTGGAACTAGAACACTACCCGGACTATCTGATGGATGCAAGTAAAGAGGATGCCTAGGATGAATGTCTGTGAATCGATCTCTGTTCCTCACCTCAACTTCTTCAGATCCCGACATATCTATCCTCAATTTCTTAACAATTTGAATTCAAAAGTTCACCTCGATGCAAGTCATCGAAGGTAACGAATTCAGACGAATTCAGATGGAGTGCATGTTTCAGATCTTCAAAGGCTTCTGATTATATCAATTGTCGAATTTTGGGGGTGATTCTCAGTGCATGTTTCAGATCTTCAAAGTTCTCTCAATCTTCAGCAGGAACAAGGTTAATCCTTCAGAAATTCAGCTCAGAAACGCCATGGATCTAGAGGCTCTGATACCATATTGAAAGTGAGATTCGAAGCTGAAGAATGAAGAAGAAGGCGGTTACTGAGAAGAGAGAGAAAAACTATTTCTGTTATTGCACAGTGTAAAAATAATGAATAACCCACGTACACAAGCATGTAACTCACTCTACTTATACTACATAATACACTTAATTAACTTAACTAACTCTAAGCTAATATGTACAACCTTTAACTGCTTATGTACAAGTATAGCTACTATGACTTCTTTTAACAGTAAAAAAGTTAATTTATATGTTTTGGTTGCAGAAAGACGGCAAAATCGTCAGTTTCTCATGTGAGGTCAACCTCTGATAGCTTGCACTACTAGAAATCAGGTGATTTCCGTCCAAGAGTTTTCGACCGAAATCAGAAAAAATTTCGACCGAAATCCATCAGAAATAAGAGTAGTTGGTCGAAAAAGTCAACAAAAATTGCTTGAGAGAAAAAAAAAACAAAACTTTCTGACCGATTTCGGTCGGAAAATGGTCAAACATGGGTCATACTTGTATATAATGTACGAAAATAATTATTTATTGAAAATTTACCAAATTTCCGACCGAAATCGGTAGAAAATTGGTCAAATATTTGGTCAGACTTACATCTAATGTACAAAAACAATTATTTATTAAAAAAAAATTCGGATTTCCAGCCGATTTCGGTCGGAAATCTATCAAATATTGATATAATGTACACAAATAATTATTTATTAAAAGTTTTCAAAATTTGCGACCTTTCGGTCAGAAATTTGTAAGTTTAATTATATATATTTAATTAACCAACCGCAATAAGTTATAATTAAATATTTTCGACTGATTTCGATCGGGAATATATCAAATATTTATATAATGTACAAAAATAATTATTTATTAAAAGTTTTCTAATTTTCCTACCGATTTTAGTCGGAAATTTGTACATTTAATTATATATATTTAATTAACCAACCGAAATAAGTTATAATTAAATAATTCCGACCGATTTCGGTCGGAAAAATGATTATAAATTTATTAATATTATTGTGTATATGTGTTAGAAAATAATAAATAATATTTAATACTTATTTCATATATATATATATAGAGAGAGAGAGAGAGACATCTTAATATAGCTAATGTTATATCGAATATAGTTTATATACTATACACACATTTAGTATAATATATATACATCTATATATATCGAATATAGCTTATATACTATACATAGTATAGTATAGTATTATATAAATACTACGTGTGTGTACAGTATAGCTATATACTATACATAATATAATATAGTTTATATATACTATGTATATACTAAACATAATATAGTATAGTTTATATATATATATATATAGAGAGAGAGAGACTTATATACTATACACTTAGTATATATATTATACTATACTATATATACAT
>ML429563.1:0-17242 GCA_005239525.1 Nicotiana knightiana
CAGAAGCATGCCTAGCCAACTCGGAAAATCTCATCTCGTACTGGGTGACTGATAACTCTCCCTAGCGCAACTGCTCAAACTGCCTACGCTGCTCCTCTCTGTGGTACTGAGGAATATACTTCTCCAAAAAGATCGTGGAGAACTGCTTCCAGGTAAGAGGTGCTAAACCAACTGGTCTACGCCTCTTGGAAGACTTCCACTAGGTAAAGGCAGCACCCGCAAACTGAAATATAACAAATGAGACCCCACTGCTCTCCAAAATACCCGCGGTGCGCAGTATCCTCTAGCACCTATCTAGAAATCCTTGGGCATCCTCGCCCTCTGTACCGCTGAAAGACGGAGGCTGAAGTCTGCTGAACCTCTCCAACCTACGCTACTCGTCCTCAGGCATAGCAGGGACCACATAATCCTGAACCAAAGCAGCTGGCTGAGCTGAGGTTGCTCCCGGTGCCTGAATACCCTGTGCGGCCTGCTTAGGAGCCAGGGCCGCTGGAGTCTGATTGCCTCCCCCGGCTGAGCTACGGTGGCAGAACAAGACATGGTAACGGCCTGAGCCAAACCGGTGCATACTGACAATATCTGAGACAGGACCTCCTGAAGACCCGGAATAACTATAGGCACTACTGGTGCCTGAGCATGTCCGCTGGGACACCATCGGCGAGAACCAGATCATGATCAATAGGGGGATCCTGAGGTACTGCCCCGGCTACTGTGCGGGCTGGCCCCTACCTCTACCACGCCCTCGACCGCGGCCTCGACCTCTCACTGATCTAGTTGGTGACTGGTCACACTGATCGGTATGGCGTGTCCTTACCATCTGTGAGAGAATGAAACAACGTAAGTTCAGATTTCAAGAATCAATAGATCAGCATGAAATAGTTCAATAAAGATAGAATGTTTCCTAAAAGTTCGGCAGCCTCTCGAAGATAACTACAGCCGTCTCCGTATCGATCCAAAAGACTCTACTAAACCTCCTCATGACCGTCGAGTCCTATGTAACCTAGGGCTCTGATACCAAACTGTCACGACCCCAAATCCTAACCGGCTGTGATGGCGCTTATCGTGGAACTAGGCTAGCCGACTACCGCGTATTCACATTTCCTTTTGAAAATACCATTTAAATTTCAAGCAATTCATAACAATATACAGAAAGTTCTTAATATAATAGGCAAATTTTATATACAGTACTGCCATCCCCAAAATCGGAGCCAACATGTCATGAGCATCTAGTGTAACAAAACTCAGAATCAAAGCTAATACAACAGGAAGGGAAAGCAGAGAAACTGCGAACGCTGAACAGCTACCTCTATATCCCCACGATCCGGCTCAGCTACGATATATATATAAAAGCTAACGCTCTATATCTGCTCCTGAATCTGCACACAGAGGTGCAGGGAGTAATGTGAGTACGCCAACTCAGTAGTAATGGAAATAAATCAAGTCTAAGTAGCAAGGAATCACATAAAAATCAATGTCATCAAGTCACAATATACACAGCCTTACTTTCCAATAGTATACATAGATATACGAAATCGTCATGCCTTAGAAATCAACTTCACAAAAGTCCTTAAAACAATGCACATTTTTAACAACTTTAAAACAAGGATTTGGTATGCAAATGAATGTAGTAAAATCATAAGTAGCCCCTCGGGCAAAAACATGTTTCATAATCAGCCCCTCGGGCATGCCTCATAATCCATCAGCACCTCACAATCACTCAGCATCTCACAGCCACTCATGCCTCACAATCACTCAATCACTCGCACTCAGTGCACTCACTGGGGGTGTGTATAGACTCCGGAGGGGCTCCTTCATCCCAAGCGCTAATATCATTAAGCACCTCACCATCACTCTTGGCCCTCGGCCACACTCGGTGGAACCACTCGAAAAGCCCCTCGGGCGAAGTAATAGAACGGGGTACTCGACCCGAAAACATCATTTTAATGCTCATGTAGTGTAAATCAGGCTAAGTTTCAAATAAAACAGTATGCACAATGATGCTGAGTAAAATCATCAACAAGTAATGAGGAAAAAAGCAGTAAAACGCCCTCAAAGGGGTCTAAACAGATCGGCACGAGGCCCCAAACACGGCTTACAGCCCAAATATTTCAGAAATATTTAGAACATAATTTAACATAAGATTTTGAGTAAATATGCAACTCATTATTTGCCGCGGAGAGGACCTAGTCCAATCCAAAAATCAGTACGCGCCACATATTCTTCATCCGACATGTGCGCCATTCCAAATTCAGTGAGAAAATATGCAGTCCGGGGTTTTATACCCTCAAGACAATATTTAAGACCATTACTTACCTCTACCGGGCCGCGACACTAGTCTGCTATGCCTTTTCCCCTCAAATTGGCTCCCGATTACTCCGAATCTAGCCAAAACCAGTTCAACATCACTAATATATACTCAAGGAACACAACCCAATAGAAAATTATCAATTAAATCAAAAATCTCGAAATTCGGTCAAACCTGAGCCTTGGGACCACATCTCAGAATTCAATAATTTTTACATCCTTTGAAACCTCGTCCTCCCACCATTCTATATATACCAAGAACACCAAAAGTCGGACCAAAATTGCCATTCCAAAACCTCAAAAGAAATCCCAATTCTTTCCTCCCATTTTTCCAACTTTTTCCTACCCAAATCCTTAAATTTTCAAACCTAATCTTAACAAAATAGCATAGGAATGGGAATAAAAACCAAAGAACTTACCATTGCTGAAGAAATTTGAAATTCTCTCTCAAAACCACCTTCAATGGACTCCTCCCGCATGTAAAGTGATGAAAACTAATAAATTTTGTGGAGGGGTCCTTTTTATACTGTTCTGCACAGTCATTTCCGCACCTGCGGACAATTGGCCGCACCTGCGGACAATTGGCCGCACCTGCGGACCAGCCCTGTGGTCCCAGGGTGCGCACCTGCGAGAATCACTTAATTGGCCAAATATCGCGCCTACGAATCTTTCCGCACATGCGACATCGCAGGTGCGACAAGCCCCTCGCACATGCGGAGCATTCCCTACATAGGCAAAACTCGCACCTGCGACCTTTCTCTCCGCTCTTGCACAACCGCACCTGCGACTACCCTTCCGCAGGTGCGAAAACACCAGTAAACTAGCACAGCAGATTTCCAAGAATCACTCCAACTTCCCATCAACAATCCGAAATGAATCCCGAGCCCCTCGAGGCCCCAACCAAACATACCAACACACCCCGTAGAATTATTCCAACTTAGTAGATCCCTCGAAATACCAAAAATAATACGAAAACACCAAATTTTCATCAAATTCGAGCCTAAGAACTTTGAAACTCCTAAAATTTGCCAACTACGTCAAAACCAACCAAAACACCTCCGATTAACCTGAAATATTGCAGACATGTCCAAAATGACATTACAAAATCGTTCCAACTTCCGGAATTCCATTCCGACCTTGATAGTTTATATTCCACTGCCGACCGAAAATCGCAAAAAACTAACTTCCGTCAATTCAAGCCTAATTCTACTCCGGACATCACAAAAATATTCCGAACACACTCCCAAGTCCAAATCACCTAACGAAGCTATTCGAGCCATAAAATCCGCATTCCGAGGTCGTTTACCAATAAGTCAACTCTCAGTTGACTTTCTCAACTATTAGCCTACTTTAAAAGGCTAAATGTCTAAACTCTCACCATAACTACTCCGGACCCAAACCAACTGATCCAACACATTAAAACAAGATAGCGATATATAACAAATGCAGAAATAGGGGAAATGGGGTAAATCTCACGGAACGACCGACCGGGTCATTACACACTACCGCCAATGCCGACGATGACAGGAATATCCAGTACGCGATTAGCCGGAGGAGAGATTCGGACAATGTTAATCACAGGCGTGAGCCGAGCATTAGATAAAGCCTAGCCCTAGAAATGGCGAAGAGATTCGCGGGTTATGGATTTGGTTAATTTCATGGAGCGGGTCGTCTAATATGTGCCCAGATGTAAAAAGGGCACGGATGGATGCCACGTGGCACCTTCGTTTAACTAAGAGCAGATTTTTTAGGATTGTAAGACGTCAGGGATTTTTATGGCCCAATAGTATAACGGGGGATAATTTTGAATAATTAACTATAGTAGAGGGATAGATCAGACCCTTTTCCGTATTAGAAATCATGTTCATAAGATAAGCAAATGTGAATTAGTAATCATTGATACGCTCAAATTACACCTTAAAATAATGTAAAGCGATCGATGTCAAATATAGTAGCTCAACTAGGTTGGGGTCGAATCCCACAGGGAATAGGCGTGAAAAGTTTATTTGAGTAGTGTGAAGCTAACTTAAATCGTATTTCTATTCAGTTGGAGTAACAAGAGTATTGTAGTTGATTGTATGACAATTTGGTGAACTAGTAACAAATATGATTTTATAAAATAATAATTAATTTGGTAAACTAAACCAAGGTTCTGTCCCCTTCAATGAAATATTATGCTATCGGCGTTAATATGATATATTTCTAATGGAAGGTCCTTTTGATATGCAAATGATTTCTAAATAACTACCCAATATTTTCCAATAGTTGGGTAGTATTTCCTCCTTATGATTTTTCCAAATATAAAAGAATTGCATTTAAGAGTGATCAATTTATGCCAAATAAAACCCACTTATTCCTAAGCGATTCTATTAAATAAGGTTTAACGCCTTGAGTCTTTGATATTTATTCTACTAAACTCTAACTCACTTTTCCAAGTAAAGAAAGAATATAATGGCACTTGTTAATGTTTGCAACCACCAACAATAAATGAAGAATGAGAACTAAATATTTATCAGCCAACCATTATACATATATTCAATGTTAAACACCTATTAACATTACACCTATTTAGGGTCCAAAACCTTAGTATTAAAACTAGTCACACATGCTAAAATACAAAAATAAAAGAATATTAAATGTCATAGTGCTTACAAAAGTCCAAGATTCTTCACTTTCAAAGCTTCCAAAAGATGGGACTATTCAAAGTTTGGATTGTAGCTCCTTTTTCAGACAAGATGCCCCCACAAAACCCTAATAAATCTATTTATAGTGGGCTAAAAATCGGGGTCGATTTCGGACAAAAATACCCTTCCAGATCAATTATACGATCGCATATTTGTCGCATAACAGACATGCGGTTCGCATTTTCTTCAGTTCCATCGCATCTTCGCAACCCTAGGTTCGAGATCATCATCGCATTTTGGTTATGTGGTTCGCATTGTTGATATGCGATCGCATATTTCCATTGCATTCTTGATCCCAGCAACTTCTCCTGGAGGTTTGCGATCCATTATGCAGCCCGCAAACTTATTATGCGGTCGCATAGTGGACCGCATTTCCTTCGCTTGAAGTGGACAAATAGTCTATGGTGATTTGCGGTTTCCTTGAGCATTATGCGGTCCGCAATGTTCAGTTTGCGGTCTGCATTTTGTCTTCTTCTTGCCCTTTTTCGGCTTTTTGATTTCATTTCCATGTTTTTAGGTCTTCAAGCCTCATGCATTGCAAAACATCAAAATTACATAAGTATAACAGACAATTTCATTTAAAACGAGCTACAATCTAAGTAATTAGTATTAAATGTGCCGAAATTCTCCGGCACATCAACACCCCAACTTAAACTATTGCTTGTCCTCAAGCAACCAAAACAACACTATCCTATTCTAGACTCTAACTACACGATTAGGAACAATAGTGACCATGGACGGTGTTAATCGTCAGTTTTACAAGCAGGCACTTTCGTTTATTTACCCTTCTTGAACAACCATTGTGATTTACAAAGAAACTAATCGACTTGTAAACTTTGAGCTTCGACCAATTTGACAAAACGTTACTCTCAGCTGAGTGCACTTGCATTTGACTTCAAGAACTCAACTTTTGTTAAACCTCACAGTTCATGTTACCTCACCAGAAAAAAGGTCTCAAAATCACAATATTAACAAAGACAAAGCACGGGACAAATTCACAAGAACACTCACTCTCACAATGAATTTCAAGTGTTACTACATGCCATGCCATAGGCTTGCCCTTATTTTAATTCATCGCCTATTCAAGAACATTTGGTTGGAGATCCCATAAGGACTTTTTAAGCGTGTAATGTAGGTTTAGGAAAGGGTCGAATAAACATTTGGGATACAAGTGACTACACCCCCCTTGAACACTACTCACATTTTTCTTTCTTGTTGCACTTTGTTTCTTTTTCAAACCACATAGCCCTCATTGGCTCCTAGTTACCAACATAGCACCACCTTAAATACCTTTCTAGTTTTCTTCAAGGCTCCATATATATATATATCTTTTTCTTTTTTCTTTTTTTGGAGCTTGAATAATTTCACGTGAATGTTTTGAGGTATACGTTTCTACACTCAATGTACAACCTTATCAATTTCCACTTGACACCACACCTTCAACTTAGGCTTTTAGCCTCATTCTCACTTGTTCAAGGAGGGACGGGTTCAAAGAAGAAATTATTTCACAAAAGGGGTAAGGTTTGTAATGAGGTGGCCAAGAAAAGGTTAAAGGCTCAAATAGTGTGACTAGTGATAATATTTCTGCAATGGGTATCTTGAAAGGCTAACTGGGTTTTCAAATAACACAAAGACTTCATAAGGTCATTTCTCCAACCAAAGGAAATTATCATTAGCATCGAAAGACCAACCGGGCAAGTTCTAGATGACAGGAGTAAACACAAGAATTATTTACACAAATATTGACACACATGGCACATGAACTGTTTGACTCAACATAGTTTTAGCTCTCTAGTCAACACTTGGCAACTCGGAGCTTTCATCATATTACATAAATAATTTTAAGTAAACATAGAGTCAAAGAGCGAGCCTCGAGTTCACACCGATGATTATCCATAAAAAAAAAAAAATTTAACGGAAAGGTACATGTTATTTACAGACATACATGCTTGAAACTAGACAATTACACCAAACCGGTCAAAATGTTTCATCCTACTGTCATGGTTCTACTATTACACCCTTGAAAAATAACCCGGCGAAGAACCAAGGGTAATTCATTGCTAATTACTAAAGATGTACATAAATACAACTATTTAATTATTTTTGGTTTTTTTTATATATATAAAGATAACACAAATATATACAAGAGTTGAAGGGAAATTTGATTATATATACCAAGATCACTAAAATATGTACAAGATTTAAGGGGTACAAAAATATATACAAGGCTATCCCACCCCCAACTTAAAAGCATGCATTGTCCCTAATGCCTAAAATTGTAAAGCAGAGTATTAGGAGCTCTCTGGGGCGCACTAAGCACTATGGGAGTCTGTAGCCTACTGAATGGTGGTGGGGTCACCCTATGATACTAGGGCTGGGACTGATGAGATTGCATCCTGAGGAGTGACCTCCAAGGGTGGTGGAGGGATCTCCCCCTGCCCTGATGATGGGACTGGGGCCTGGGAGCTGCTAGCCTCGCCCGATGGTGGCTGAGTGGTTGATGGATCGGTTGGGGCGACCATATCTGTTAGAGAGTATGCTATCGCCTGATGTATAGCTACTGCTTCTTCTTCTTCTACAGCAGTAATGATAGCAACATGTTTACCTTTGTCTTGAGGACCCTCATCCTCCTCCGACAATGCCTCCTCATCAGTCTCTTCCTCATCTGTCTCCCCATCCTCGGACCCTGCAGTGTGCCCGAATCTTCCCTAGAAGGGATGTCAATGTGTGCAATGGGCGCTGGAGTCTGGGAAGCCCCGATAGTCTATGGCTCGGGATCAGTCATCAATGTAGAGAAGTCAAGATCTAACCCAGCTACGGACGTGCCAGCTCCCTTCTCTCCTTCCTTTGGCATGAAGGAGGATAGATCGAACTCCAGGTTTTGCATTTTGTGGAGCTCGCTCTTCAGTGTGTCAACATCTTCATGGAGCTTTGGCAGGCCTCCAACTGCACCCCGCTCTACTTTTTCAAGCCTCATCTCAATCTACTTCAGGTGATCCTCATAAGAGGTATGCTGCTGTTGGAGTTTTGTCACTAAGGATTGGAGAGGGGCGAATGCCTGCCTGATAAGTGTGGGGAGGTCCTTCAGAAGCAGGTCTACCTTAGCATTTGTATGCTGAGCTAAGATACCTAGCCTTGAAAGAGCCGGCAGTGCGACAGCAGGCTGGGCAATGGTAGCCTGTGAAGTGGGTTGTGGAGTGGTAGTGGATGCCACTGTAATCTGAGGAGAGATAGGTGTCTGAGAATATGAGATGTTTGTATCAGCAGGAATTTAGATCTGAACCTCTAGAGGAGCAGCAGCTACTTGTGGCGCCACATCACTAATGCGCGTGATATCAATATCCTTTAGCACTTTTATCATCTTGTCATGGTGCGGCTAAAAAGGGATTTCCACAGCCTTACAGAGGGCTGTGATCAAGCACGGGAGTGGAAGTGACGTGGCTGTCTGGTTGGCCCTGACCCCTAACTCTCGGAAGATAATTTCACCCACATCAACCTTTATCCTGGTCATAATGCATGCAATGAGAAGAGTTTTCTCAATGCTTATATCATTTTCATTCCTGGACGGTATCAAGCGAGAGGTGACAAAGCTGAGCCAGAACCTACCCTGTCGTGTGAGATCTTCCTTGAAAATTTTATGCATAGTGTCAATCCAAGATGGGGTCCCATTTGCTATCACTGAGGCTATCCAGGCATGCTCACTATCTCTGTTGGCCCATTTGGTCTCGTACTCAGTTGTGCCCAGACTCCAGTTTGAAAAATGTAGATCATTTATAGTGCCTTTGTCACAAAGCACCAGCTTCCCCCGCACCATGACTAATTCACAGAAGTCCTTGTTGCGTTTGTGATGAGGTGTTCTGGAGGCTCCGTAGGATGCATAAAACTCTCGCACCAGTGTTTCATTGAAATCATCCGGGATCTCAGTAAAGCATTCCCAGTTTTGTGCTTTAATGTTCTCCAGTATGTGAGGGTACTGCTCTTGTAGCCCGTTCAGACTCAGTTGTTTTTATTCAAGGATTTCCCATTTCTTAAGCCCTTCTTTATACAGAGTCATAGAGCCTGTGACCCCAAAACGAAGTTGGAAATCATCTCCTCTTTTTCTTCTTGCCTCAGCCTGTAAGTCGACTGATGGAAAAGTTTGCTCCTCATCAGACTGGGAGGGCTGTTCAACAACAAGTCGGGATGGTTCTGGTCGTGAATGCTTGGATTGTTGTGCATGTTGACCGGTGGAGGCTCTTTTTTTAGTAGCAACAGATTTCTTGGGAGCCATATCTGCAAAGAAACTAAGTGTGAGCAACATAGCAGACAATAGAGGAAAATATTGCAAAAGAAGTAGAAAATGCGACGGGTTATGCGGTCGCATAACCATTATCAGTACCGCAAACCTGTCGCACATTTGGATGACTGCAATAGGATTTCAGTTATGCGGTGGGTTATGCGATCGCATACCCACTATGTGGTTTGCATTCCCATCGCAAAATTATAGGCTCAATAAGATCAATTAACTATGCAATCGCAAACAACATCGCAAATATGAGTTTGTGATCGTAAACCAGTCACACACAACAGTTTACAAGAGGCCACCGACTATCTGGGTATGCGGTGGCTTTGCAGTCCGCATATCAGTTATGCAATCGCAACAGCGTCCGCAATTTGGCATTGCATCAATCCACCTAGGGTTATGATCTGCGACTTTTTGCGGACCGCAAACCGACTCTGCGGGCCGCAAAAGCCATTGTCCCCAAGCTTTGCTTCTACCCCTAACAATGGTGGTCCCTAAATTCACTACCCAGCAAGATCAACTTAATTACTTATGCAAGAACCTCCATGATGAGCAGATAACCCCAAAGAACAACACAAAATTAAAGAGAACACAAAGGACGAAAAATAATTCGAACAACAAACACAAAATTAAAACTAAAAATAACAGAGATGAAGTAAGGAAAGAGGACATACCAGAGTTAGATGAATGAGAACCACGCAAGGAGATGAATTCAAGCAATGTGATGTTTGTTCACTTGTCTAATTTCAAACTAGTCGTGTCCCTCTCTTCTTTTCTTTTTCTTTTTGTTTTGCTTAAGTGTGAATCGGTGTGCGTGGGGGTGCTTGTGTGCAAATGAAGGGTGTTATGCGAAGGGGGTAGGGGTACTTACCTGGTGAGAATACGGTGTATAAGTGACCGCATAACACATTATGCGACCGCATAAGTGTTGTGCGGTAATGTTAGCTCAGGTCGCTCACACCCATTGTGCGGTGCACCTTTGCGATCGTATAAACAATATGTGGTCCGCAAAGTGCACATCTTCGCTGCATTTTGGCAAACAATTTTTGCCCCAACAATCTATCCAGGTTTGTGATGGCTATGCGGTCCGCATAGTCAATATGCGACCGCATACATGTAGCAAACTTCCCTCAGTGACTTTTCTTCCATTTCATTCGCAATTCCACCCTGTTTTATGACCTTTTGGATCACTTGCACTCTAACACACACTATAAATTTCTCAAGTTAATCTATCTAACAAAAATTAAAAATTAAAGGAAAAAAAGGATGTTACCACACATGGGTTGCCTCCCATGAAGCGCTTGATTTAACGTCGCGGCACGACGAAGTTCGCCCCTCTTCAGGCTTACCATTGGTCGGGCATGGACCATCTTTGAGAGTCAATTGTTCCAACAAGTGTTTTTCTCCATCTGTGCCCAAGTAGTGCTTGACTCACTAGCCATTCACTTTGAAGGTTCGGAGCCCATCCTCTAATTCTAATTCCACAACTCCAAAAGGGGTGACATCTACCACCTTGAACGGACCGGACCACTTTGATTTGAGTTTGCTCGAAAACAATTTGAGCCTTGAATTGAAGAGCAAAACCAAGTCACACCGACTTGAACTCTCTTTTCAAGATCTTTTTGTTGGGACGAACTTCATCCTTTCTTTGTACACAATTGTGCTCTCATATGCATGGAAACGGAATTCTTCCATTTCATTGAGTTGTGTTAACCTCAAATTTGCAGCTTCAGCCCAGTCCAAGTTCAACCTTTTTAGAGCCCACATGGCTTTGTGTTCCAGTTATACGGGTAGATAACATGCCTTGCCGAAGACTAACCGGTAAGGAGAAGTGCCAATAGGGGTCGTGTACGCTGTGTGGTATGCCCACAACGCATCATCTAGCTTCCTTAACCAGTCGGTCCTGTTTGCATTAATAGTTTTTGCTAGAATATTCTTTATCTCCCAGTCGGAAACTTCAACTTGGACACTTGACTGAGGGTGATAAGGTGTGGACACCTTATACTTGATGCCATATTTCTCCAGTAGCCCCGTGAAAGCCTTGTTACAGAAGTGAGATCCACCATCACTAAGAATAGCTCTAGGAGTGCCAAACCGTGTGAATATGTTTTTCTTTAAAAATGCGGTCACACTCCTTGCCTCATTGTTTGGTAAGGCGATTGCTTCAACCCATTTGGACACATAGTCCACTGCCACCAAGATGTATTTCATACCACACAAGCTCACAAAGGGACCCATAAAATCAATTCCCCACACATCAAAGATATCGACCTCCATCACAAAGTGCATTTGCATTTCCTGCCTCTTAGAGGTTGATCCTTGCCTCTAACATTGGTCATAGGTTTTGACTATTTCATTGGCATCATGATAAATCGACGGCCAATAATAGCCACATTCAAGTACCTTCGCCGCCGTTTGATTTCCCCCATGATGACCCCCAACTTGTGAGTCATGGCATGCCTTTAGAATTGGCATAATCTCCTCTTCTGGAACACACCTCCTAATGATGTTATCAGCATAAATGCGGAACAAGAATGGTTCTTCCCAGTAGAATTGCCGACACTCTCTCAAAAACTTCTCTTCTGGTAAGCTTCCAATCCATCTGGAATGAGGTCACTAACCAAGTTGTTAGAAATATCGGCATACGATGGAGTAGATGAAGAAGACAATGCCAAGATGTGCTCATCAGGAAAGGCATCATTGATATCAAGATTTTCCTTCGGTCGTCCGTCCTCTTCAAGCCTAGATACATGATCCGCCACTTGGTTTTTTGTGCCCTTGCGGTCCTTGACCTCGAAGTCAAATTCTTGCAATAAGAGGACCCATCGGATTAACCTTGGTATGGCATCTTTCTTTTCCATGAGATAGCGAAGAGCGGAATGATCTTTGTAGACCACCATCTTAGACCCCAACAAATAAGCTCAAAATTTTTCAAAGGCATATACAATGGCAAGAAGTTCTTGCTCTGTCACAGTATAGTTCACTTGTGCACCGTCGAGCGTCTTGCTTGCATAATAGACAGGATGGAGAACCTTGCTATGTCGTTGACCCAGAACTTCTCTAATAGCTACACCACTAGCGTCACACATGAGCTCGAATGGAAGAGACCAATCCGGTGTGACAATAATGGGTGTCGTGGTGAGCTTCTATTTTAGTTCCTCAAATTCCTTAAGGCACTTTTCATCAAACACAAACTTGGCGTCTTTTTCAAGGAACTTGCACATAGGATTTGCAATTTTGGAGAAGTCCTTGATAAAGCACCGATAGAACCCCGCATGCCCCAAAAAGCTTCGGACACCTTTTACCGAGGTAAGTGGAGGAAGTTTGGAGATGATTTCAATTTTTGCTCGATCACCTCGATGCCATGTTTTGAAATTTTGTGGCCCAAGACAATGCCTTCATCCACCATGAAGTGACATTTCTCCCAGTTTAGCACAATGTTGGTCTTCTCACATCTCCTGAGCACTTGTCTAAGATTGTCAAGACAATGCTCAAAAGAGTCACCTACCACCGAAAAGTCGTCCATGACACCTTTAGGAAATCCTCCACCATGTCTGAGAAGATGGACATCATGCATCTTTGGAAGGTATACGGAGCGTTGCATAATCCAAACGGCATCCGGCTAAAGGAAAAAGTTACATAGGGGCAAGTGAATGTTGTCTTTTCTTGGTCCTCCAATGCTATGTTGATTTGGTTGTAGCCGGAATACCTATCTAGGTTGCAATAGAATGACCTTCCCGGTAGCCGATCAAGCATTTGATCAATAAAAGGCATAGGGAAATGGTCTTTTCACGTGGCACTGTTGAGCTTCTGATAGTCCATGCACACTCTCCACCCGGTGACCGTCCGTGTTGGGATGAGCTCATTATTTTCATTGTGGATTACTGTCATGCCTCCCTTCTTTGGTATACATTGCACTGGACTCACCCAAGAACTATCCGCAATGGGGTAAACAACCCCGGCATCCAACCATTTGATTATCTCTTTCTTGACCACATCTTGCATCGATGGATTCAATCTCCTTTGGTGTTCAAAACCCGGCTTGCTTCCTTCCTCCAATTGGATTTTCTGATCACAAATTCCGGCGGGAATTCCTCGGATGTCCGCTATTGTCCATCCAATTTCTTGCCAGTGTTCCCGCAAGACATTCAACAATTTACCTACCTGCACATCATCCAACAAAGAGGAAACGATTATGAGTAATGTATCATTAGAGCCAAGATTTATACCTCAAATGTGATGGAAGTGGCTTGAGCTCAAGTTGTGGTGGCTCAATGATGGAAGGATCTGCGGGAGGAGTGGATCTATTCTCTAAGTCAAGAGAGAGCTTACTCGATGCATAAGTGTAGGACCCACGTCCTTCCAATGCATTCACGGCGCCTACATACCCCTCCATGTCTTCACCATAAAAATTTACCAAAATTGTCGTCAAGGCCTCACCGAGGCACTCTTCCTCCATCTTCATGTCACTAGACTCCTTGACCTCATCAACAACATCTATGACCGAGATCCCTTCATATGCATTCGACAAGTTTAAACCCTTACTAGCTGGGAAAGTGACTTCCTCATCATTCACTCGGAACTTGATTTCATTTCGTTCTGAGTCCATCAAAGCTCTTCCCGTAGCAAGGAATGGTCTTCCCAATATGATACAAATTTCCTTGTCAACCGCACAATCAAGGATAACAAATTCGGACGGGAGAAGGAACTTCCCCACTTTCACTAAGACATCATCAACAATACCCACGGGTCTCTTGATTGAACGGTCGACCATTTGCAATATCATAATCGTAGGTCTTGGAAAACCCAATTCCGCTTGCTTGTAAATAGCAAGAGGCATAAAATTTATGCTAGCTCCATTATCACAAAGTGCTCTTGCAAAATCTCTCAACCCGATGGTACATGGGATGGTAAATGCTCTCGGGTCTTCCTTCTTCTCAATGCTTGTCGTAGAAATAATAAAACTAACCCGGTGAGTAATACTCACCACTTCATTCTTGGTAGATCTCTTCTTGGTCATCAAGTCCTTTAAGTATTTGGAAAATCCCGGCATCTCTTGGAAAGCCTCGAAGAACGGGATGTTCACCAACAATTGCTTCAAAATATCATAAAACTTCTCGAACTTGCTATCATCTACCCATCTTGCAAGCCTTTGAGGGAATGGAGGAGTAGGTCGAGGGATTGTTGGAGGAGCTTTTGGGGTCTCCTTCACCTTTTCCTTAACCTCTTTATGCTTTGCTTTTTGGACTTTCACCTCTTGGGAGGGCTTCTCACTTTTAACAACAACCGGCACTTCAACTTGTGCCTCAACTTCTTGCTCGCGATCATCCATTTCAACTACTTGTTCACTTTCATCTTGAAGTACTTTCCCGCTTCTAGTAGTAATAGCCATTCAATGAGAAGATGGACCACTTGCTTTCCCCTTTGGAGTAGCAATTGTATCACTTGGAAGAGTACATTTGAGGTTTGGATTTTGTTCTCTTGACAAGTTTCGCATTTGCATCTTAAGCTTTTGTATAGAGGCAGTATGTGACCCCACGATTTCGGACATGTTCTTCATTGTAGCATCACCACTCTCTTGATTTTGCAAGATCTTTTCAAGCATTCCTTCCAACTTGGATTAATTTGAAGGACCCTCTTTGTAGTGCGAGGAGTTATAATATTTCCCTTTTGGTGGAACGTAGGGGTTGGAACTCCGGTTGGCACAATTGTTATTGTTGTTGTTCCAGTTTCCTTGACTCGACCCACCCTGATCATTGCGCCAATTTTGTTGGCCTTGCCCTTGCGGGTTTGGCCTCCATTGATTTTGTTGGTGATACCCACCTTGAGGATTATGGACGTAGTTGGCTTCTTCGAATTCTTGATTTCCTATTGGTTGCATATCTTCCACAACATTTACCTTCTTTGTCTGACTTTCCGTGAACATCTTGGTTAGCACATCAATGTTTGTGGCAAGCCCGGCAATCAATTGGTCTCTCTCTTGGTTTTCTTTGATCATGTTGGTTAGAGTCGGAGTACCATAATAAATTCCACCACTAGCATCTTCAGAAGGCCATGCTTGATTAAGTTTGGCTATTTTATCCAGAATATGCGTAATTCGGGTGAATGATTTGTCCATGAAAGATCCATCTGCTGCATTTTTTGCTATGGACTGGGACAATGGATCCAAACCCATGTAGAACTTCTCCATCAAAATAGCATTCGGAAAACCATGGTTCGGTGACCTCACTAAGTATAACTTGAATCGGTCCCACGCTTCATGTAAGTGTTCTCCTGGTATTTGTTTGAAGAAGAAGATTTTATCTCTAAGCTCAGACTTCTTGCTCTGTGGGAACCACTTGGACAAGAAGTCATGGAAAAGCTCGGGCCAAGAAGTGATAGATTGAGGAGATAGATTTTGAATCCACTTTCTCGCTTCTCCAGTCAATGAGTATTTGAATACTCGCAATCTCAAGGCGTCATCTGTTACATTGTTCTGTTTATGCATGGCGCACATACCCAAGAAGTTCCTAAGGTTTTGCATTGGATCATCATTAGTAGAGTTCCTGAATAATCCTTCTGCCTTAAGCATTAGGATTAACCTGTGCTCTACTTCGAATGTAGCAGCTTCAACCCGTGGAGGAAGGATAGCGTTGTTATCATCAAGATATACCTCAATATCCGCAAAGGGATTCTCCTCTTCATCATATTCAGCCATTCTTACCTATCACACCAAGCAAAGCAAGCAAAATGTGATGGAATAGAAAAGATGTAAAGTAAAGTGCACACTAGTTAGTAATTTCAAAACCGTATTCCCCGGCAACGGCGCCAAAATTTGATACGCTCAAATTACACCTTAAAATAGTGTAAAGCAATCGATGTCAAATATAGTAACCCAACTAGGTTGGGTTCGAATCCCACAGGGAATAGGCGTGAAAAGTTTACTTGAGTAGTGTGAAGCTTAACTTAAATTTTATTTCTATTCCGTTAGAGTAACAAGAGTATTGTAGTTGATTGTATGACAATTTGGTGAACTAGTAACAAATATGATTTTATAAAATGATAATTAATTTGGTAAACTAAACCAAGGTTGTGTCCCCTTCAATGAAATATAATTCTATCAGTATTAATATGATATATTTCTAATGGAAGGTCCTTTTGATATGCAAATGATTTCTAAATAACTACCCAAGATTTTCCAATAGTTGGGTACTATTTCCTCCTTATGATTTTTCCAAATATAAAAGAGTTGCATTTAAGAGTGATCAATTTATGACAAATAAAACCCACTTATTCCTAAGCGATTCTATTAAACAAGGTTTAACGCCTTGAGTCTTTCATATTTAGTTCTACTAAACTCTAACTCATGTAGAAATCATGCCTATAGGATTCTATTGATCGATTCTGAATTCAATCGCCGCTGCCTATCACTTAGGCAATATAACTGTAGGATTTAATTCTGGGTTTATAATTGTGATGTATTACTGCCTGAAGTGCCCAGATTATACTGAGTAAATTTAGTAGGCAAACAAATAGGTCTTAATGCGCGCCTTAATAAAACTGTCTCTGTATCAGTTCTTCTAACATAGAAATCCTGCCTATAGGACGTTAAGGTCAATAAAGTTTGTTGAATCAATTGTGTGCCTTTGTTTTATGTGTGGAGGTCAATATGAGCCCATACTTGCTTCTATCTGAAAGTTCTATTTGTTTTGCTTGTAACCTAGATTTTACATTTTTTGAGCAACATAGGTTGGGTCTAGAACTATCCCAAATAGAGGTCCTANCTTAGACTAATTTGCTTAATTAATGTTTGGCTGGAACCCAGTGTTGTGGACCTCGAGGGGTGCCTAACAACTTCCCCTCGAAGTAATTTGAGCCCTTACCCGATCTCTGATGATGTAAACTAGTTATACGAGTTATCTGTTCTAGGTGCCCTAACGCACCTTAATCTGTTAGGTGGCGACTCTCTCAATTCCAATTCCTTACCCTCTCA
>ML429563.1:17429-131166 GCA_005239525.1 Nicotiana knightiana
TTGGCTGGAACCCAGTGTTGTGGACCTCGAGGGGTGCCTAACAACTTCCCCTCGAAGTAATTTGAGCCCTTACCCGATCTCTGATGATGTAAACTAGTTATACGAGTTATCTGTTCTAGGTGCCCTAACGCACCTTAATCTGTTAGGTGGCGACTCTCTCAATTCCAATTCCTTACCCTCTCAAAAGGAGTTGTCCCAAAATGTCAAAACCCGATTTCGCGAGAAAAATGGGGCGCGACAGCATGGAGACTCTGCTGGGGAAATCTTTAGACACTACCATAACGAACTTGTTTGTGAATTTGTCTTTAAGCATGTCTTTATTGTTCTGTTAATACTTGCACATCCCTTCCTCTTCTCACTCTATGTGAATTTATTTGCCTATCTTCATTAATGCTCACTAGATTTCTCTTTCCGGTTTATTAGTTTTTACTATGGAAACTGAATTGTCTCTTTGTTTTCTTTCTTAAATGCCTTTACAATTATAAAATACTGCATTTTATCATTTTTCATCGTGCAAATACTTGACAACCTGTTATTTTCTTTTGCATAAATACATGCTCAACATCATATTCCACTTTAGCGTAATTAATACCATAGCAACACTTGATGAGTGTCTGCTCTATTCCTATATGTCACGCCCCAAAATCGAGGGACACGACCGGTACTCACCCGGGTGACCCCAGTCAAGCGAACCTGATTTGCCTTTCCTACCCAATGCGCTTCCCCGTGTTTATATCATCCATTATTTATGTGAAGCAGTGAGATAAGTTTAAAAGTGTGTGATTACCACAATAAATCTAATTCTTCCTAATTTTACATTATTATACCAGATTTCCCAAAACATACATAATAGATAAACCACTTCCCAATACAGACCATGATTACGAGCAAATAAAACCACTACCCAAAAATATACATATACACCCACATAGTGTCTACGGATCCTCTAAGAGTACTAGGAGTTTATACAATACTTGCCGGCAACAAGGCCCCGTATATACCTTACAATACATAATATACTCAAATGGAGATGGCACGAACGACACATGGCCCCGAGAGGAAGTGGGGCTCACCAGAACAGATGGAAAAGGATGAGGAGAAAGAACCACTAACGGCGAGCTAAGCAACCTGCTATGGACCCGCCTACATCCATATAAAAAGATGTAGCACCCCCGGCAAAAGAAACGTTAGTACTGTGGAATAGTACTAGTATGTATATACAAACTTTACCCCAAGTACAATCAAATAATACACAATTAAGAGACAGTAATAGAACCAAATAATCAATGCACGTGGAAAGAAAACAACCGAAATCAAACAAGGTTCACAATCTCTCCTTTTTCACTTTCAACATCATCATATTCAAGAGCTCAAAGATTTTCATTTCAGTAGTGATAATGATCACATTCCATCCTTATTACCTCGGCCACCCTTATTACCTCAGCCACCCTTATCACCACAACCCATCAACCTTATTACTTCATGTTGCGGCGCGCAACCCGCTCCGACTTGTCCATCCTGATTACCTCGGCCACCCTTATTACCTCAGCCACCCTTATCACCACAACCCATCAACCTTATTACTTCATGTTGCGGCGCGCAACTCGATCTCACCTGACAATCAAATTTCATAACAGCAACCACAAACATATACATTACAAGAATCATCACTTCAAAGAATACAAGTTTGTATCAACAATTTATGTATTTGGCCCCAAGGCACCATAACTCTCATCAAGTAGGAATTCCATGAACCCGGTGTTGCCAGAATTGCTCAATTCAGTTACATTATTTCACAATACTCTTTTTCATTACTTCCCACATATGGCTTTCAACTATTTTACACATTCCCACATTTGAGCACATTATCAATCTTTCGTTCATTACACATCAAACACCTTTCATAACTTCATACAGCACAGTAGCGTGAAAATCAACTAGGAAAATCAGGGAATAAAATCTCATGCCTCAACACGTCTGAACAATCAATTCACATATTTCCAAACAAGGTACACATACCAAATACTCGGACCCAACAAGAGGATTCTACGAAGGTTAAAGTTAGCCATACATACCTCGAATCGGGATTTTTCCTTAATTTCTATCTCAAACCACCGGGCCTTCTAGCACCTTCAATCTAATTCATAATGCGGCACATTTGAACTTAGAATTAGGAATCATAAACATGTCTTGAACTCATTTGAGCTTTCTATCAAACACTAGATGTTCTTTTTAGATTAAATAGCCCTTCTTTAGTGAAAGATTACCCCAACCTATTTTCCTTAACTAGATTATGGTAGATTGGGTACATGCATGAAAGGTTCTTAACCCCGTCTTTATGAACTATCCTACCCATGTTTCATTTTAACAAAAATCTAGAAATTTAGGGTTAATGGGGTGGAAGCTTACCTCTTAGAGTGAAGAAACTTGTGTTCTACTTGATTAGTTCCAAGCTTGAGTGATGAAGGAAGACCAATTTNTAATAGGGCCCGACACCAGAATGCGGTCAGGAATGCGATCGCATTCCTGGCATGTGGTTCGCAGATTTGACCTCACAATGGCCCTCAAGATGGGCCAAAAATCCAGAACACACTGCCCAGGTATGCGACCAATTGTGCAGTCTGCATACACGTTATGCGATCGCATACTGGACCGCATAGTTGACTTCAAATGGGGCGGTATTCTGCCTAGGTATCCGACCATTATGCGGTCCGCATACACGCTGTGCAATCGCATAGTGCGTCGCGTAACACCTACTTTCTGGAAAATTATATTCTTTAAGTCTCGGGGTACTTTTTACTCAGTTAAGGTCCGTTTTAAAAATTCCCACAATAAAAACAGCTCGGGGACTCATTCGGGCATTATTTTAAAACGAGAAAATGTTACGGGTCTTTACACATAAACCCCAAAAATCAATGACACAGGCACGCAATATATCCTCCAAAATCTGAATAGTATGCTCCGACTGCCCGTCGGTCTGAGGATGAAACGCGGTGCTCAACTCGACGTGAGTACCAACTCTCTCTGTACGGCTCTCCAAAACTGAGATGTGAACTGAGTACCTCTGCAAGAAATGATAGAAACTGGAACCCCATGCAACCGGATAATCTCCCTGATANGACATGAAACTTCCAGATTTTCACCAAACTCCAATGTTTTACAAAAATTTTCCAGAGTTCCCTTTGTAATTAGACCTACCTACCTGTCAGAGAGGCCCCGAAACACATTTCCAAGCACCATTACACAGTTTTAAGCACCCAATAACTCACACACAACGTTGTTACCTCAAAAATTGGCAACTGTTCAATCATTTTGTCAACTACACATAGTTCTTTCTTCTCATACTGAAAATTTGCACATGATTCACATTTTTGCACATAACTTGGTCGTGTTAATGAGTCTCATGCAACCCAATCACTTCAATATACTATATTCATTTCAATTAATCATTACCAACCTACACTACTATTAATCAATTGCCTAACACATACGTTCCACAAAACTTTCATTTACCTCAAGGGTTACACTCTACCCAAATAGAATAGCGGGTTCAGTTTTAGCACACATTGGGAGATTACAACAATAAGGCAATTAGGGGAAGATGTGGTGCTTTTGCACAAAACCGGACATAAAATATAATTTGCCTAGAGATGACAGTTGTGACGATCACTACTAGACTTATTCAAACAAATGGGGATATTTTTCTTTCATCTCATTCTCCGCTTCCCACGTGGCTTCCTCAACGTGCTGACTTCGCCACAATACTTTAACTGAAGCAATTTCTTTGTTCCTCAATCTACAGACTTGTCTATCAAGAATAGTAACCAGAACCTCCTCATATGATAATTATTAATTAACCCCAATGGTCTCAACCGGCACGATGACTGATGGATCTCTAACCATTTTCTTCAACATGGACACGTGGAACACCGAGTGCACTAATGACAATTCAGGGGGTAATTCCAACATATAAGCAACTTGCCCTATCCTTTGAGCAATCCGATATGGCCCGACATACCTTGGGCTCAATTTCCCTTTCTTCCCAAACCGCATCACTCCCTTCATGGGAGATACTTCCAAGAATACCCAATCATCAACTTGGAATTCCAATTCTCTTCGTCGAACGTCCGTATAGGATTTTTGACAGCTCTGAGCAGTTTTCATCCTCTCACGAATGACTCTGACTTTTTCCAATGCCTGGTGCACAAGATCTGGCCCTAACAATTCTGCTTCACCAACCTCGAACCACCCAATCGGAGATCTACACCTCCTTTCGTACAATGCCTCAAATGGGGCCATCTGAATACTAGCGTGAAAGCTGTTGTTGCAAGAAAATTCGATAAGCGGTAGATGATCATCCCAACTACCCTTGAAGTCCAACACACAAGCCCGTAACATATCTTCAAGCGTCTAAATAGTCCGTTCTGCCTGACCATCAGTCTGCGGATGGAAAGTTGTCCTGAGATTTACCTGAGTACCCAAACCTTGCTGAAATTTCCTCCAAAAATTAGCCGTGAACTGGGCTCCTTGGTCTGAGATAATGGAAACTGGAGTACCATGAAGCCTGACTATTTCCTTGGTATACAACTGAGCGTACTGTTCTGCAGTATCGGTGGACTTGACCGGCAAGAAGTGCGCTTATTTCATGAATCAATCCACTATCACCCAAATTTAGTCGAACTTGCGCTGAGTGCGAGGTAACCCTACTACTAAATCCATGTTGATCATTTCCCATTTCCACATTGGAATTTTCATAAGCTGAGTTAACCCCCCAAGCCTCTGATGCTCGGCCTTCACCTACTGACAATTCGGACATTTAGATACAAAGTCCGCCACACCTCTTTTCATACCGCTCCACCAATAAATCTCCCGGAGATCTTGATACATTTTCTTAGAACCTGGGTGCACGGAATACCTGGTATTGTGAGCTTCCGCCATCACCCTCTCCCGAAGATTACCCACATCAGGAACACATAACCTTCCCTGGCACCGCAAAACACCATCTTCGCTCCCGAGTGAAAATGCCGAAATCTTGCCATTCAAAACTGCCTCCTTCAACTGCGCCAATGCTGGATCAATAAACTGCTTCTCCTTGACTTCCGCTACAAGTGATGATTCTGCCCCATTATGCACCATGACTTTCCCCTCATATGAGGTCGAGATACAGACCCCCATCCTAGCCAATTGACAAACCTCCCGAGCCAACGGCCTCTGATATTCCTCCAAATGAGCCAGACTACCCATAGACTTCTGACTGAGAGCGTCGGCCACTACGTTTGCTTTTCCTGGATGGTACAGAATGTTCATATCATAATCCTTAAGCAATTCTAACCATCGCCGTTGCCTTAAATTCAACTCCTTCTGCTTGAACAAATATTGGAGACTCTTGTGGTCTGAGAACACGTCCACATGGACCCCATACAAATAATGCCGCCAGATTTTTAATGCAAACACAACTGCCGCGAGTTCTAAATCATGCGCCGGATAATTCTTCTCGTGATTCTTGATTTTCCTAGAAGAATAGGCTATAACCTTCTCGTGTTGCATCAACACACATCCCAAAACAACCCTTGAAGCATCGCAATAAACCACAAATCCCTCCGTGCCTTCTGGCAAAGTTAACACCGGTGCTGAAGTCAATCTAGATTTCAATTCCTGAAAGATCTTTTCACAAGCGTCGGACCATTGGAACTTAGTTTCCTTCTACGTCAATTTAGTCAATGGGGAGGCGAGGGTAGAGAACCCCTCCACAAACCTCCGATAATACCCGGCTAGACCCAAGAAACTGCGAATCTCTGTCGGGATCGTTGGTCTAGGCCAATCCTTTACCGCTGTGATTTTCTGGGGGTCAACCTTAATCCCTTCTATGGAAACAACATGACCCAAAAATGTGACTGACTCCAACCAAAATTCACATTTTGAGAACTTGGCATACAATTGGTGCTGATGAAGAGTCTGTAGAACTGCCCTGAGGTTATTAGCATGATCCTCCCGACTGTGCGTGTAGACAAGGATGTCATCAGTAAAAACAATCATGAAGGAGTCAACAAACGGTTTGAAAACCCGATTCATAAGATCCATGAAAGCCGTTGGAGCATTGGTCAGTCCAAAGGACATTACCAAGAATTCAAAATGGGCATAACGAGTTCTGAAGGCGGTCTTAGGAATATCCTGCTCTCTGATCTTCAACTGGTGATACCCCGATCGTAAATCAATTTTGGAGAAGAAACTCGCACCCTACAATTTAACGAACAAATCATCTATCTGAGGCAATGGGTACTTGTTTTTTATAGTGACTTTGTTGAGCTGCTGATAATCAATACACATCCGAAGCGACCCATCCTTCTTCCTGAAAAAAAGAACCGGAGCGCCCCACAGCGACACACTCGGCCGAATGAACCCCTTCTCTAATAAGTCTTTCAACTGCTCCTTTAACTCCCTCAACTTTGTTGGCGCAATTCTGTTTGGTGGAATAGATATTGGCTGCGTATCTGGCAATATATCAATCCCGAAATTGATCTCTCTATCTGGCAGAATCATTGGAAGCTCGTCCAGAAATACTTCAAGAAACTCATTCATGACTGGGACGGACTCGGGGGAAGACACTTCTGAAGTGGTGTCCGCAACACGGACCAAATGATAAACACACCCCTTTTTAATCATCTTCAAGGCCTTAAGGTAGGGTATAAACCAACCCTTTGGCACCACACCATTCCCTTTCCACTCAATAACTGACTCATTAGGAAACTCTAGTCTCATAATTTTGGTTTGGCAGTCGAGTTTAGCAAAGCACGAGTAAAGTCAATCCATTCCCATGATAACATCGAAATCTACCATCACTATTTCGATAAGATCGGCCGTGGTATCTCGACCACACACCATGACAACACAATTCCTATAGACTCGCGCGGCTGTAATGGAATCACCAACCGGAGTGGACATAGAGAACGGCTCATGGAGTTGTTCGGGTTCTATCCCAAAACTTCAAGCAATAAATGGGGTAACATAGGACAAAGAGGACCCCGGATCAATAAGAGCAAAACAATCAAGGGCTTGAACAGCCAGAATACCTGTAACAACATCTGGAGAAGCCTCCGCACTCTAGCGACCACTCAAAGCATAGAATCGGCTAGGTCCACCTCTACCATGAGCTCCACCTCTAACTGCACCACGCCCTGCTAGAGCTGGAGGACGTACTGAAGATACGGCGACTGAAGAACCGGACGGCTGAGCAAATCCACTACCCATGCCCTGACTGGGCGCACGGCAATCCCACTGAATATGACCTCTCACCCCACACCTGTAGCATATGGGGATATCCAAGTAACAAGACTCGGTATGGAACCTCCCACACTTGGGGCACAGAACCCTCCTCTGCTGCTGGAACCTCCCTCCTGGACGACCGGGATGATGGGGTCTCCTACTATCTGATCTTGGCCCCCAGCAACTGCTCTGCTGGTAACGGGGCACTGATGGCGGTGCACTAGATGAGGACTGAGCATAAGACTGGGATGGCTCTGATGGTCCTCTCCCCTGAACTGGTCTCCCTCCTCCAACTGAACTCCCCGAGTGGCCCGCTGACTGGGACATGCTGATACTCTCCCTCTCCGACCTTATCTTCAATTTTCTATCCCCTGTCGCCTGGGCGAATCCCACTATCTTACCACAATTCATGTCTGAGTGCAAGGCTGTTGTAGCAGCTTCATTCACAACCAAGGGACTGAGGCCCTGAACAAACCGTCGAACTCTGGCATCCATAGTCGATACCAACTGAGGGGTGTACTTGGACAACCTCACAAACTACATATGGTACCCCCACACACTCATATTACCCTGCTTGAGAACCTCAAACTCCGTGGCACGAGCTACCATATTCTCGTCAGGCAAGAAGTGATCCATTAAAGCATCAACGAACTCATCCCATCTTGCCGGAGGACTTTCCTCCCCACGGGAATCCTCCCACATCTCGAACCAGGAATACGCGTTCCCCTCAGCCTGTAAGATGTTAACTCAACCCCCTCTGTCTATGTAACCTTCATAACCCGAAGTGTCTTGTACATTTCATCTAGAAAGTCCTGCGGATCGGCCTCTGAATCAATACCTGAGAACTCTGGAGGGGCCAACCGCAGAAATTGGTTGACTCTGGAACCGGCGAAATCTCCCTGTCCGCTAGAGGAAGCAGGGGCATCATGAGATCTTTGGGCCTAAGCGGACACTAACTGGGTCAACATATGAATAGATCCCCTGAGGTCCCCATCGGAAGTATCGGGACCTGGAGCTGGAACCGAAGAAGGATCACGAATATCTGTGGGAGGGATTGTAGCACCCTCCGCCGCAGCAGGAATAAGAACACTCTGATCTGGAATAGATACGCCGGATGGATTCAAGGTCAGGGATTTTCTCTTACCCGCACCATCGGGTACAGAATTTACGGCCACACTTGGGGCGGCATTGGCCTCTAGGCCGAGTCGAGCTCTCTTCTTTGGTTCCATCACCGAAAATTTTGGAATAGAGTACGAGTTAGACAAGAATATTTTAACCTTCCACTTCACCGCACGATATAGAATAGCAATGGAAGGGTGTTTTCCTAAACGTCCATGTAGCCCCCTAATTATAGATGTGGTCGACAACACACTGATAAGAAGGGCTTTACTAGACACGGCTCCTAGACATCCTAGGACACTTTTAAAGCCTTAGGCTCTGATACCAAGTTTGTCACGCCCCAAAATTGAGGGACGCGAACGGTACTAAACCAGGTGACCCCAGTCAAGCGAACCTGATTTGCCTTTCCTACTCAACGCGCTTCCCCGTTTTTATATCATCCATTATGTATGTGAAGCAGTGAGATAAGCTTAAAAGTGTGTGATTACCACAATAATCAAATTCTTCCTCATTTTACATTATTATACCAGATTTTCCAAAACATACATAATAGATACAACACTTCCCAATACAGACCACGATTACGAGCAAATACAACCACTACCCAAAAATTATACATATACACCCACATAGTGTCTACGGAGCCTCTAAGAGTACTAGGAGTTTATACAATACTTGCCGGCAACAAGGGCTATACCTTACAATACATAATATACTCAAAAGGAGATGGCATGAACGACACATGACCCCGAGAGGAAGTGGGGCTCACCAGAACAGCTGGAAAAGGATGAGGAGAAAGCACCACTAACGGCGAGCTGAGCAACCTGCTATGGACCCGCCTACATCCATATAAAAAGATATAGCGCCCCCGGCAAAAGGGACCTTAGTACTTTAGAATAGTACTAGTATGTATAAACAAACTTTACCCCAAGTACAATCAAACAATACACAATTAAGAGACATTAATATAACCAATTAATCAATGCACGTGGAAAGAAAACAACCAAAATCAAACAAGGTTCACAATCTCTCCTTTTTCCCTTTCAACATCATCATATTCAAGAGCTCATAGATTTTCATTTCAGTAGTGATAATGATCACATTCCATCCTTATTACCCCGGCCACCCTTATTACCTCGGCCACCCTTATCACCATAACCCATCAACCTTATTACTTCATGTTGCAGCGCGCAACCCGATCCCACCTGACAATCAAATTTCATAACAACAACCACAAACAATTACATCACAAGAATCATCACTTCAAGGAATACAAGTTTGTATCAACAATTTATGTATTTGGGCCCCAAGGCACCATAACTCTCATCAAGTAGTAATTCCATGAACACGGTGTTGCCACAATCGCTCAATTCAGTTACATTGTTTCACAATACTCTTTTTCATTACTTCCCACGTATGGCTTTCAACTATTTTACACATTCCCACATTTGAGCACATTATCAATCTTTCGTTATTTACACATCAAACACCTTTCACAACTTTATACAGCACAGTAGCATGAAAATCAACTAGGAAATTCAGAGAATAAAATCTCACGCCTCAACACGTCTGAATAATCAATTCACATATTTCCAAACAAGGTACACATACCAAATACTCGGACCCAACAAGAGGATTCTACGAAGGTTAAAGTTAGCCATACATACCTCGAATCGGGAGTTTTCCTTAATTTCTTTCTCAAACCACCAGGCCTTCTAGCACCTTCAATCTAATTGATAATGCGGCACATTTAAACTTAGAATTAGGAATCATGAACATGTCTTGAACTCATTTGAGCTTTCTATCAAACACTAGGTGTTCTTTTTAGATTAAATAACCCTTCTTTAGTGAAATATTACCCCAACCTATTTTCCTTAACTAGATTATGGTAGATTGGGTACATGCATGCAAGGTTCTTAACCCCGTCTTTATGAACTATCCTACCCATGTTTCATTTTAACAAAAATCTGGAAATTTAGGGTTAATGGGGTGGAAGCTTACCTCTTAGAGTGAAGAAACTTGTGTTCTACTTGATTAGTTCCCAGCTTGAGTGGTGAAGGAAGACCAATTTGATGAAGTTGGGACTTTCTCTCTCTAGAACCCGCTCTTTCCTCTCTCTAATATCTCAGAAAAATGGTTAAAAATGAAGGGGAGGGGTGTTTTTAATGAACTGGGGTCGGATGTTAAAATTACAATAATAGGGCCCGACACCAGAATGCGATCAGGAATGCAATCGCATTCCTGACATGCGGTTCGCAGATCTGACCTCACAATAGCCCTCAAGATGGGCCAAAAATCCATAACACATTGCTCAGGTATGCGGCCAATTGTGCGGTTCGCATACACGTTATGCGATCGCGTACTGGACCGCATAGTTGACTTCAAATGGGGCGGTATTCTACCTAGGTATGCGACCATTATGCGGCCTGCATACACGTTGTGCGGTCGCATAATGCGTTGCATAACACCTACTTTCTGGAAAATTATATTCTTTAAGTTTCGGGGTACTTTCTACTCAGCTAAGATCCGTTTTAAAAATTCCCACAATAAAAACAGCTCGGGGACTCATTCGGGCATTATTTTAAAATGAGAAAATGTTATGGGTCTTTACACTATGTCACTCTTTTGAATTTGGAAAAGATTATCTGCGGTAAAACTAGTCGATCAGCGGTGCATTCGATGGTTGCGTTCCTTTCCCCCTCAAGTTGTCCACTTTAGGGTACCAGTCTAGACGTCTATAGAAACCTTACTCTGATAATAAATGTACATGCATCATGGTCAAACCTAGCCTGGGTTAATATGTTGTCCGCATAATAACCCTTTAAGTAAAGCCTTGTCCAAAGTCCACCAGGGTTTCCATAATCCCAATGGACGCAACCACGATCTGTGCATTATTTGGAGAAATAAATGTCGATATGCTAATCATATTGTATAAATAGTCGAATTCGGAGGGGGAAAGGGTCTAACCTTGTTTATTTTGCAGAAAATGAGGCACGAAGTCCCCAAGTTCGGCAGGGTCCAAAGCATACCACCGTTATTGCTGGATTGCTGGGAAAACCTTTGTAATAAGGCAAACGCCATTAGTGACTTATTTATTTATTGTCGTTTTAGATTCGTCTTATGTATTACATTAATTAAATGAGGCAATTATTGGCTTTAAATTTCTCCAAATCAACTTGTCGCTAGGCCAACCTCGGGCACAATGAGGCTCCCAAATTAAAACGCGAATTTACATTTCCCCAATAAGTGTTTAAATACCGCAAATATTTTTCCAGAGTTCTCACTGACGAGAAAGAATATAATAGAAATTTTTGAATTTTGATGTCATTAACTCGCACGACAAGGAAATCAAAGAAGTATGATTGTTCTTAATAGTTACATAGCCTCCCGAAGATAAGTACAGACGTCTCCGCACCGATCCACGAGACTCTAATAAATTGGCTTGTGACTCACGACTCCTATGAACCTAGTGCTGTGATACCAACTTGTCACGACCCATTTTACCCCTCCTTATGGTGTCGTGACGACACCTAGTCTCTACGACTAGGTAAGCCTATTACTGCGAAAAATGAAAATAAACATAAAGATAAAAGCCAAACAGTATAATTTAATAAGTAGGGATAGTGCCACTCGACATATACAATAACATCACTCCCAAAACCAGAAATGTCTCAAGTCACATGCTTCTAAAAGTCTATATTTCTCTATACAAAGTGTCTGAAGAAAACAGGGAAAACTTTCTACACGGGGAAATAGAAGGGGATTCCGAGGTCTGCGGACACAAGCAGAAGTACCTTGAAGTCTCCTCAATCAGCAACCACGCACTAAACCCGAGGTTGATAGCTCGTACCTAGATTTGCACACGGAAAACATGTGCCGTAAAGGGCATGAGTACACCACAATGGTACCCATTAAGTGTCAAGCCTAACCTTAGTCGAGTAGTGACGAGGTCAGGTCAGGGCCCTACCGGTGTAATTTATAATAAACTAAAGCAGTAAGAGATCTAAATATATTCTATAGTAAAATAATTAAGGCAATCCACAGTAATAAAAGTCGAGAAGCTCTCAGCTCAGAGCAAAGGAAATACAACAGGGGAACTCCCCGGGATACCGTCATGTAGTCCCAAAAAAATTATGCAGTACATGGGGATCTCCCGGAATACGTCCGTAGTCCCAAAGTAAATATGCAGTTCTGGGGGATCTCCCGGAATACATCCGTAGTCCCAAAGAAAATATGCAATACATGGGATCTCCCGGAATACATACGTAGTCCCAAAATAAATATGCAGTGGGATCTCCCGAAATACATTTGTAGTCCCAAAGTACATATGTAACTCTACAATTACATGACAGTTATAGCATCAAAATTTATAGTTTAGACTAAATGCAGCCAAGGAAAACAAGAATCTCCCTAAACATGCTGCACATAATTTCAAATAGACAGTCAAAACACGTAGGCATGCTTTACTAATCTAAACAAGGTAGTTAAACATAGTATTACAGTTCAACCAAAGAAAAAATATTTATGATTTAAAAACAAATCGAGATTTTTACAACAATAGATCATGTACGTACTCGTCACCTCACGTACACAGCGCTCATACATCAAACAACACCAAACATCTTAAGGGAAAATTCCCCTACACAAGGTTAGGCAAGTAACTTACCTCGAACTCCTCAAATCAATTTGAAACCAGGATCTTGCCACGAGTATCCAACTCCGAATGGCCCAAATCTCATTAAATAAATTGGATAATGTAAATATAACTACACATAACTACTTTAGCTAATGAATTCGAAGCTAAGGCACGAAAATAAAAAAACGCCCAAAAAGTCTCCCCGGCCCCACGACTCGAAATCGGGTAAAAGGTACCAATTTAGAACACCCATTCACTCACGAGATCACTCGTACAAAAATCATCTAAATCCGAAGCCTAAAACCCGTTCAAAACTCAGAAATTCGATTGGGGAACTTTTCCCCAATTTCCCCAACTTTCTCACTCAATTTCCTTGATTAAATGAAGAAAACTACAATATATTAATGCAATAAAACCAAATTCGAGTAAGGAATAGTTACCCACAAGTTTCCTATGAAAATCCTTCAAGGAATCGCCTTCTCCCGAGCTCAAAAATAAAAAATGGAGTGAATGAACTAACCCTCGATTTTGTCTCTTTTTCTGCCCAGCGATCTTCGCACCTGCGGCTCTTCTTCGCACCCGTGGCGCCGCAGATGCAGAATCCCCAACATAGGTGCGGAAATCACTTAAGTTCTCAAGTCCCGGATCTGCGAGCAATGGGCCGCACCTGTGGTTCCCACTCCGTAGATGCGAAACACCATACACTAGAAAACTTCAGCCATTCTCTAAGTCCAAAAATTCATCCGTTAAGAATCTGAAACACACCCGAAGCCCCCAGGACCTCAACCAAACATAAAAACCAATACTAAAACACCATAAAAACTTAGTCGAGCCTTAAATCACCTTGAACAACATCAAAAAACATGAATTGCATGTATTCAAGCCTAAGGAACATTGAATTTTTAAAATTCAACAAACGACGCTGAAACATATCAAACCTTGTCCGAATGACTTCAAATTTCACACACAGGCCACCAATGGCACTACAAACCTATAGCTACTTCTGGAATCTCATTCCGGGCTCGATATCAAAATTTCCACTACCGGCCGAAATTGCCAAAAATCCAACTTTCGCCAATTCAAGCCTAAATCTACTACGGACCTCCAAAATACTTCCGGGCGCGTACCTAAGCCCAAAATCACCCAACGGAGCTAATGGAATTGACGGAATTTCATTCCAGAACCGTCTTCACACAGTTCTGACTACAGTATAAACTCTAAGACTTAAGCTCTCATTTAAGGACTAAGTATCCCAAAACACTCTGAATCTCACAACCAATCATCCCGGCAAGTCACAAAAGCAGAAATAGAGATGGGGAAAGCAGTTAATGGGGGATCGAGGCTCTAACTCTCAAAAAGATCGGTCGGGTTGTTACACCCTTCATCGATGATACCCGGAGCAACACTCTATCTCCGACCATGAATGAAACATCACGAAATCTATGGTCGGCATAACTCTTCTGCCTGGACTGAGCTGCGCGAAGTATATCCTGAAGAATCTTGACCTTATCCAAGGCATCCTGTACCAACTTTGTACCCAACAGTCGAGCCTCCCTGGGCCCGAACCATCCAACTGGCGATCGGCACCGTCTACCATATAATGCCTCATAGGGACCTATCTGAATGCTCGACTGATAACTGTTGTTGTAGGAAAACTCTGATAACGGCAAGAACTAATCCCAAGAACCTTCGAAGTCAATAACACATGCACGGAGCATATCCTCTAAGATCTAAATAGTACACTCGTAATGTCCGTCCATCTGAGGATGAAATGGTGTGCTCAGCTCAACCCGCTTGCCCAACTCACACTGCACTTCCCTCTAGAAGTGCGAGGTGAATTGCATACCTTGATCCAAAATTATAGACACAAGCACACTGTGAAGACGGACGATCTCACGGATATAAATCTCTGTCAACCACTCTGAAGAATATGAAACTGCAACAGGAATGAAGTGCGCTGACTTGGTCAGCCTGTCCACAATGACCCAAATTGCATCGAACTTCTTCTGAGTCCGTGGAAGTCCAACAACAAAATCTATAGTGACACGCTCCCACTTCTACTCAGGAATCTCCAACTTCTGAAGCAAACCACCGAGTCTATGATGCTCACACTTTACCGCTGACAATTTAGACACCGAGACACATATGCAATTATATCTTTATTCATTCTCCTCCACCAACAATGTTGCCGCAAATCCTGGTACATATTGGCGGGGCCCAGCTTAATGGAATGCCGAGAACTGTGGGCCTCCTCAAGAATCAACTCACGCAGCCCATCCACATGGGGTACACAAACATGACCCTGCATCCTCAAAACTCCATCACCTCCAACAGTAACCTGCTTGGCATCACCGTGCCGCATTGTGTCCCTAAGGACAAGCAAATGAGGGTCTTCATACTGCAGATCTCTAATGCGCTCAAAGAAAGAAGACCGAGCAACTGTACAAGATTGAACACAACTGGGCTCAGAAACATCCAACCTCATGCACTGATTGACCAAAGCCTGAACATCCAATGCAAGCTGTCTCTCACCAACTGGAATATATGCAAGGGTACCCATGTCTACTTGCTTTTGTCAACTTGTTGTTAAATATTGTTTCACATATTTGGAAGTGTTGGTTGTTCCCTTGGATTCATTGTGGTACATAAGAGGTTGAGCTGGTTGATAGTGTTTTACGATACATTCCGGTTGGTTTCATTGTGAAATGATAACTGATGAAGTTTATGAATAGTACATATTTATGCTTACAATTGTTGAGACATAAATATTGTGAAAGGTTTTGACCTAAATTATGAAATATTTTTTTATAAATAAAGAGACGTGATTGTCTGGTGGGAGTGGGTTGCACGCCGAAACAAGGAGTAATAAGGGTGGACGGATGGGATCGGGTTGCACGCTACAACATGAGTAATAAGGGTGATATATATAGGGAGGAGCGATAAGGGTGGAAAGGTGGGAGCGGGTTGAGCGCCGAAACAAGGAGAAATAAGGGAGGACATTTATGTTTTACTGAGTTTATGATAAAGACTGGAAAACTCACTCTTCTTTTAAACGGTTTTCATACTCTGTTTTTACTGTTATTTAAATTTGAAATTTGGAAATTTTAGTAAGAATTGGTTATAGCTGAGACCTGGAAAAGGTGGCTGAGTTACTTTATTTATTGCTGCAAATTACCATACTCCTAATCAGACGACTCCTCAGGTCCAGACCCCAGCAGCCAATCCAGTTGGGGTAGTTCAGCCAGTTGCTACAATGCCGCTTGTTCAGGGGGAAACTATGTCCTCTGTTTTTTATGGAGATTGGACGGGTTCATCAAGCTTTTCCCTGTTCATTTCAGTGGTGCCACTTCCGAAGATCCTCAGGAATATCTTGACAGCTGCCATGAGGTTCTTCGGAACATGGGTATTTTTGAGACTAATGGGGTCGATTTTGCTACCTTTCAGATGACTGGTTCCGCCAAGAAATGGTGGAGGGATTATTTGTTGACTAGACCAGCTGGGTCTCCTACTTTGACTTGGGACAAGTTTTCACATGTCTTTTTGGAGAAGTTTCTGCCTATCACTACCAGGGAGGAGAACCGTCATCGGTTTGAGCATCTTCAACAGGGAAGCATGACTGTTACCTAGTATGAGAATCATTTTGTGGATTTTGCCCGACATGCTATTCTTTTATTACCCACAGAGAGAGAGAGGGTCAGGAGATTTATTGAGGGCCTTCCTCATCCCATCAGGTTGCAGATGGCTAAGGAGACAGGGACAAAGATTTATTTTCAGGATACGGCCAATGTGGCTAGGAGAGTTGAGATGGTTCTTGGATTGGGAGGTCAGAGTTTGGACAAAAGACCTCGTCATTCCGGTGGATTTAGTGGTGCCTCATCCGAAGGTGGGGATACTCAGGGTAGAGGCCATTCTTCCAGGCCATTCTAGTCTGCTCTAATGGCATCCCACGGTGCCTCAGGTGGTCGTGGCTCTTACTCGTCTTATCCTTATCAGCTGACACCTATCAGAGAACCTCCTCTATGGAGTTATTATCGTGGTTAGCTGACTCGTCAGGGTCATCCTAAGTATCAGGATGGGTGTTATGAGTGTGGTGAGTATGGGCATATTTAGAGAGCTTGTCCGAATCTTTTGGGTAATCAGCCTCAGTACGAGAATTCTCATGCTATATTTCCGGCACCAGCTGCAGCACCACCTGCTAAGCCAGCCAGGGGTAGGGGTCAAGTAGTCAGAGGTAGAAGTCAGTATGTTAGAGGTTGAGTCCAGCCCGTTAGAGGTGGAGGCTGGCCCGCCAGAGGTGGAGGTCCACCTGTCAGAGGTCATCCTAGAGACATGGTTCAGGGTGATAGGGGCCCCGCCCCGATTGTATGCATTTTCGAATAGAACTGAGGCGGAGTCCTCCAATACTGTTATCACAGGTACCATTTCTGTTTGCAATAGAGATGCTCCAGTTCTGTTTGATCCGGGGTTTACTCACTCTTATGTATCATCTTATTTTGCCTCGTATTTGATTACGCCCTACGATTTCTTAAGTGTCCCTGTTTATGTGTCTATGCCCGTGGGGGATGCTATTGTGGTAGATCTCATTCGTGTGTAGTCGTGATTGAGGGTCTTGAAACCAATGTGGACCTTCTTCTTCTCGACATGGTTGACTTTGACGTCATATTAAGTATGGATTGGATGTTGCCTTATTATACCATATTGGACTATCACGCCAAGACAGTTACTTTAGCTTTGCTAGGTTTGCCTCGATTAGAGTGGAAATGGACTCCTGGTCATCCATCCAGCAAGGTTATAGATACCGTATCTATAGAAAACACCTCGGCATTAGAATCACAAATATGAGCCAGATAAGCTAAACACCCTTTGTCAACCATGCGATGAGCCAAACACACACACACATATCTAAAAACATCATACGAACTTGCTCGTGCTACCAAATCGCTAAAATAAAACCTAGAACTACGAATTTAGCACCAGTTCAAATGAATTCTCAAGAACACTTCGAATTTCTATTTTCTCAACCGGACATCCGAATCACGTCAAACCAACTCTGTTTCTCACTAAATTTCATAGATAAGTTATAAGTATTATTTTGGACCTGTACCGGGCTCCGAAACCAAAATACGGACCCGGTACCAACAAGATCAAACATCAATAATTTCTTAAAAACCATTAATCTTTTAGACTTTTAATTCTCAAAAAAAATTCATAACTCGGGCTAGGGACCTCCGAATCTGATTCGGGGCGTACATCCAGGTCCCATATTTCGATACGGACCCACTGGGACTGTCCAAACACGAATATGGGTCCGTATATCAAAAACGTTGACCGAAGTCAACTAAAATTAACTTTTAAAGTAAAAATTCCTATTTTTATCAGTTTTTAACATATAAGCCTCCCGTGTCAATACCCGGACTGCACACGCAAATCGAGGAAGGCTAGAATGAGGTTTTTAAGGCCTCGAAACGCAGAATTTGGCTTTAAATCATAAGATAACATATCGGGTCATCACAATATACTATTCCTACATATTTAGGAAAATAACTAAAAGTACTACCGTATCCAATATAAAATATACTCTTAAAGGGTAAAAAAAGCGAATGACATTTCGCTAATGGCCTTCGTGCTTTTAATATAGTACAGATGTTTATTTTACATAAGCATGGAGTTATTTGAGACAAGTCACAAATTTTTGCACTTGTTATTTTGTACATATTACAAATCGGCCCATGTGAAACGCAACCACGATTTATGACATGTTTATTATCGTTATTATTTTGAAGTTGTAAGGTCAATTGAGTTTGAATTTGGAGTTACCTCTCATGGCCATGCCATGGGAACCGTATCCATAACCACAACAATTATATTTGTTAATCGCGCCTAAAGCAAGATACGATGTTCATAAGTTGATTAACTTCCCGATTTTGAGGTTATTGTGAGGCTCAACAGTTATGGAATGAATTTGTGAAGAAGGGTGTAAATTTAAACTAGTGCAATTGGTAGTATTAATAGAATCTAAGTTCCGGGAGGTGTGTTTGACAACTGTTAGGCATTTATCTATTGTTTATGGTAATGCCAATTATATTTGATTTTATGGTTCTAAAAATATGTGATTTATTTTTATACTAGTTATTAGGCAATAGATGCTTAGTGTGAGCTAAGAGAATAAGGTAAGAGTCAAGGAAAATAGTGATATGCAAACCAAGCTATTACAAAACTAGGTCTCGAGCTGGCCGAAGCGGGGCCTCGAGGTCTAGCTATAATGCCTAACAGAGGACGATCGATGGAGGATAACAGTATGGAGGGCCTCGAGGATAACCCTTTATGATCAATAATGAGCAATAAATGAAGAGCAATTAACGAAAATAATAAATGAAAGGCAATAAATCTGTAGAACAAATGTTTAGTATGTTAAGAAGGCAGAGAATGTTCTTGTTGTATTCAATAATCATGTGTCCCAAAAAATGACAAGGATCAACTTTATATAGGAGGGGGAATCCCAACACAGTACATGCGTAATTATTAAAAAGAAACACAGCTGGTACAACTATCTAATGGCTTGGTACGGACTTGTACCACTCATGCAGACTTAGTCAGCTCTAGCCAAGTGCCCTTGGGAATTTCCTGCGTTTTCACGATGGTCACCGATTTATACTGCACTAGCGTCGAGCACAATGAGCCTTCGATGTGCTTCCTCGAGGGATAAACCTCAGGATCGAACAATGAATTCAACTTCGGGCTCCTCGAGGTTAGTCATGGGATGCCGTAATGGTCCCGAAATTGGACTCCCCGATTTTGGCCTCATGGACGATCTGAAAAACATAAGGGTCGACGAGCGTGAGTAAAATTTTGACTCGCGGACTAAGCCCTAAACGGGTAAATATCATCTATTACCAATTTCTCATCAAGCACAAAACCCCAAGGGTTTCACTTCGAAGTCCAACTCATCAGAATAATTATGTCGAGCATCAAAATTCAGAACAAAAACAAAGACACGAACAAGTGGAAATTTATATAAAGGGAAAACTGAAAGGTTTCTTTATATATATGTAATGATACAAAGATACATTTACAATGCTCTCTAAGAGCCCAATGCAAAGAATCAGAAAGAAAAAGCCTAGTTTACTCTCAGGGACTTAGTCTTTCTTCCCCTCGGGGACTGCAGCTCCATCGGCCTCATGGGGACCGGATCCCTCATCAGCCTCTTCCTCATTGTCTTAGTCATCAAAAACAAGGAACTTGGCGTCGAACTCATACGCCTTGGTCTGATCTATCTCCTCCGAGAGGTCGAAGCCCCTAACATAGATCTCCTCGAGGGTTTCCCTCCAGAATTTGCATCGGGCATAATCATTGATCAGTCTCTCTCGATTGGAAGCCTCTTCCAACTTCATACGAGCCTCGGTGGCATCTTTCAGGTAGATGGCCACCTTCTTATCGGATTTTTCTCGAACCTCCTCGGCTTTCCATAGTCGGCCAAAATCGGGGAGTCTGATTTCGGGACCATTATGACATCCCATGACTGACCTCTAGGTTGCCTCATTAAGGGCTTACATTTTTAATGTTGCCTCATGGAGGGATTACGAGCTCAAGGTTTCCTCATTGAGGGCTTACATGTTCAATGTTGCCTCATGGAGGGCTTACGAGCTCGAGGTTGGTGGCTCGATGAGCTGGTTGTCGATGACAGTCCCCGAGTGTTCGTGAGTTTTTGGCCTTGGAGCCATTTTTTGTGAAAATAGAAAACTTTTTTGAAGCGCAAAAGTGTTTCGATGATAAAAGATACTCCTTCATTTACTTGGTACAAACATAAATGTTTTTGCCATCGAGGGTTCGATTATGATATACGAACACGATTCATGCGACTGTTTGGTCTGATACATCATTCTCCTGTTGAGACCCTCTTTGGCATATTTCAATTTCTTTGAGGAGGTGATCTCCCGGGGGCGGGGGGATGCCCCCCTCCCCCAGTATTTGAGGTTGATTGAAGAGAAGCCTTGAAACTTGATGAGTTCTTCTTAGGTAGCATATGGATGTTGCCTCGTTAAAAACCTCATCGGTAAAACCCATTTGGGATAAAATCCGATCTAAGGGAAAACGAGCAAAACGTATGCTTTAAAGCCCAAGATCTTCGAGCTGGAGGGTGCTTCAATTCCTCTCAATCGAACACCTGCACATGAGTTAGTAGAAAACATAAATAAGAAAGGGAAGGGGTTGTACCTTAACTGTGGTAGCGTTCGAGCCTCGATATATTTCAATTGCTCATTCTGAGGATGCGACACGGTCCTTTATTCGTCCATTCGGGTGCAGCCGAGAACGTAGTTCGTGATTGTTACTTGGCTGTTTTCTTGTCCTTTGGCTCCTTCAATGCAGAAGGCATCGATGTCGGTGCCACATCGTGCACCACAAACATCTCTCTTGCTGCATGGTGCTTCCCGTATACCATTTTTATTCCATCCTACATTGGATATTTCATCATTTGACGAGGGGTTAACGACACTGCTTTCATACAGTGTATCCACGACCTCCCGAGTAAGGCATTGTACCTCATGCCACCTTCGATGACATGAAACTTGGTATCTTGGGTTGTACCAGCCAAGTTGATTGGGAGGGTGATCTCCTATTTTGTTGTCTCGCTGGCCATGTTGAATCCATTGAGGACTCGAGAGGCGGGCATGATCTGGTCGAGCAACCCGAGTTGTTCTACCACCCTCGACCTGATTATGTTGGCCGAGCTACCTAGATCCACGAGCACACATTTAATTTGAAATTTATTCAAAAGAAAAGAAATTACCAATACGTCGTTATGAGGCTGAGATAGGGTCTCAATGTCTTCTTTGGTGAATGTGAGAGCGTCCTCGGGTATGTAACTCTGAGTTCTCTTTTCCTTGGTGATGGATATTTTCGTTAGCTTAACGACGGGTCCCTGCAAAGTGTCGATCCCTCCAATGATCATGTGGATGACGTGCTGTGGTTCTTCTGTTTCGTTTTTCCTGTTCGCATCTTTTTCCCAAAATTGATCTTTAGCTCGGTCACTGAGAAACTCTCGAAGGTGCCCTTTACTGATCAGTCTGGCTACCTCTTCTCGGAGCTGTCTGTAATCCTCGATCCTATGGCCGTGAGTGTCGTGATATTCGCACACCAAATTAGGGTTCCTTTGTGAAGGATCTGACAGTATGGGTTTTGGCCATCTGGTATCTTTGATTTTACCTATGACTGATATGATGTATGAAACATCAATGTTGAAGTTGTACTCAGATAACCGGGGTGCCTCCATCGGCCCTTTGTGCCTGTCCAACCCGATTTTGTTCACTAGTCCCCGGTAATTCTGACCTCGATCCATCTTTCGATCGTTTCGAGGTATATTGCGCCTCGGGGTGTTTCTTTGATCATCGATGTAGGGTTGGTACCTTTCCTTGCTTTGCCTCGGTTCTGTCAGTGGAAACCTTGATTCCTTCGCTACGAGCCTGCTAGGGTATACTGAGCCCGAGTGGGCTCCTAATTGGTCGTCCTCGACCCTGATCTTTGACTGATACCTGTTGTGCACATCCGCCCAAGTTATGATGGGATATTCAACAAAGTTCTGCTTTAGCTACTTTGAATCTATCGATCTCCGTCCATTCAAGCTCTGAGTGAAGGCCTGCACTGCCCAGTCATCGGAGACTGGTGGTAATTCCATTCGCTCCATTTGAAAGCGAGATACAAATTCCCTTAGCATCTCATTTTCTCTCTGTTTGATTTTGAAGACGTCAGAATTCCTTATAGCGACTTTGATGGCGTCGACATGCACCTTTAAAAAAGAATCTGTCAACATGACAAACAAATATATTAAGTTCGGGGGTAGGTTATGATACCACATCATGGCCCCCTTTGACAGCGTCTCTCCAAATGTTTTCAACAAGACGGACTCAATCTCATCATCTTTTAAGTCGTTCCCTTTCACAACACAAGTATAGGTAGGAATATGCTCATTAGGGTCCAAGGTCCATATATACTTTGGGAGATCGGGCATCATGAACTTCTTCGGGATGGGCTTCGGAGCTGCGCTTGATGGGAATGGCCTTTGCACGAACCTCTTTTAATCTACACCCCTCACAATCGGGGGCACGCCCGAGATCTGATCAACTCTCGAGTTATAGGTCTCCACATTTTTGTCGTTAGCTTCTATCTTCTTTTCGACTGATTCAATTCTCTTTGTGAGGTCTTCCAACATCTTCATAATAGCCGGGTTGGTTGCTGGTCCGTTGTTGCTCGACCTTTCAGGTGCCTGCTCGACTCGAGGAGCCATTTCTGGCAATGTTGTGCTTGGGGTTTTTGAAGGCTTTGCAGCTAAGCAATAACCACTTGTTGTGCCTGTAACATTTCAAAAATTACATGGAGGCTAACTTCTCTTTCCTCCCGAGCTGGAGTTTCCTGCGCTTCATGTTGGTTTTCCCAGCGTACACTTCCGTCGATATGAGAAATTATATCGATATGTTGGGCGTTGCGTGAGCCCACATCCACGGGGTTGGTGCTGGTACCACCCCAGGGTTTTGCAGTGGTACACCGGTGCCTAAAACAGCTACGTCGTTCTCTCCATGATCTTCACGACCGTTATTTTTATGTGCATTCACTGAGCTAGACATTTTTTGACATGAAATAAAAGATTCTTGGACAAGAAAAAGTGTGAAGAATAACTTGTGTTTTTAGAAAACAATCACTACTATTTTTAGTCCCACGGTGGGCGCCAAACTATTTACCTTGAAAATGGTAATGACAATTATATTTGATTTTGTGGTTCTAAACATATGTCATTTATTTTTATACTAGTATTTAGGAAATAGATGCTAAGTGTGAGCTAAGATAATAAGGTAAGAGTAAAGGGAAGTAGTAATATGCAAACCAAGCTGTTACAAAACTAGGTCTCGAGCTGTGATGACCCAAAGGGTCTTCTTATAAATTAAGACCTATTCCAGGCTCATTAGCCTTAAAAATATTAATTTTAATTACCTCGATTTGTGTGCACAGTGAAACCAGCAAGCTTTTATGTGAAAGTATGAGTAATAGTAATTTTTGGAATTTAAAAACTTGGTTTTAGTTGTCTTTGTTCGACATTTTTAGTAAACGGACCAGGATCTGTATTTCGACGATCCCGGGAGGTTCGTAATAAAAATGGGACTTGGGCTTATGCCCAGAACTTCCGAAGTTCCAAGCTTTAGAAATTAATTTTTGAAAGAAATTATTTTTCTGGATTTTTAATGAAATAAAGAAATGAATTAATGTTTGAAATTGTTGGTATCGGGCCCGTATTTTGGTTCCGGAGCTCTGTACACGTTCGTTATGATGTTTACATCCTATCTGTGAAATTTGGTAAGAATCATAGTTGATTTGATATGATTCGGACGTCCGGTTGAGAAATAATGGAAGTTGAGAGTTCTTGAGAAAAATGATGAGTTCTGAGGTTAAATCCATGGTTTTAAATGTTATTTTTATGATTTGATCGCACGAGCAAGTCCGTATAATATTTTTATACTTGCGTGCATGTTTGATTTAGAGCCCCGAGGGCTCGGGTTGTGCATGCACCTGTACCGGCGAGCCTAGGGCCGCAGGTGCGAGCGGAAGCCCCGCAGATGTGACCATTCCGCAGGTGCGGTCCTTGTCTGCACAGGACAAGGTACTAAACTGATTATGATTAGGTTTTTCAGTAAATTTAGTTCCTTTAGCATAAATTAATGGTACTAAACTGATTATGATTAGATTCGAGCAGTTTAGAGCAAAATTCGAAATGAAAAGCGATAATCGAGTAGTGAGTGGTCTGCGAATTTGAGGTAAGTGTTTGGTTTAACCTTGAATTGAGGGAATAGTAATCCCAAACTTAAATACTATGTGAACTTGCATGTGTGTGGTGTATAGGTGAGGTGACGAGTATATATGAACCACCAAGTTGTCTGTTAAACATGAACCCTTCCCCGCTTCCGATTATTTGTTTCTGAACTTAATTGTTTCATGATCATTGAGGTTCATATGTCTATTTGGATTCGTTGATTCATTGTTAAGAATTGCTTCAAGTAATTTGGAAGTGTTGGTTGTTCTCTTGGTTTTGTTGTTTACATAATGATTGAGCTAGTTGTCATTGTTATGATATGTATATACATTCCGGTTGACTTCGCATGAAATGATAATTGATGAAGTTTATGAGTTTACAGATTCCGTTTATAATTGTTGATGTAAAAAAATGTTGTGAAAGGCTTGGCCTGATTCGTGAAAGTTTTTATAAATAAACTGATATGATATGTCTGGTGGGAGCGGGTTGCACGCAACAACAAGGAGTAATAAGGGTGGACATGTGGGATCAGGTTGAACGCCACAACAAGAGAAATAAGGGTGATATATATAGGGAGGAGCAATAAGGGTGGACAAGTCGGAGCGGGTTGCGCGCCGCAACAAGGAGTGATAAGGGTGAATATTTATGTTTTACTGATTTTTGAAAATAAGGATTTGGAAAATTCTGGTTTTATTTAAAAGGTTTTCATACTCTGATTTTATTGTGATTTAAATGGAAAGATGGAAAATTTTGAAGAGTTGTTTATAATTTGATATTTGAAAAGAGTTATCCGAGGTTCTTCTAATTATTGGTGCAAGTTACTAGTTATCGAGTTTATTGTTGTTATTATTTCTCTCTTGCTTTATTATATATGTTGTTTACAGGTTAGTAGTTAATGCCCCGCGGTAGCATCGTCACTACTGCGTCGAGGTTAGGCTCGACACTTACTCATCACATGGGGTCGATTGTGCTGGTACTACACTCTACACTATTTTGTACAGATCCAGGTACCGACCAGTGTTATGAGATTTTAGTAGCCCATATTCATCATTCCTATACACGAGGTAGATCTGCCGGCGTCCGCAGATTCATGGAGTCTTCTTTTAGTTCTTTAGATACTATTTTTATTATATTCGAAACAATTACATTATTTCTTTCAGCCTATTATTTGTAGTATTCTTTAGTAGTTCATGAATTGTGACACCAAACCCTGGGTAGACTTATGGTTATATATATTTAGTTCGAGGTTCAGTTATTATTATTATTCATGGAATCATTTATTGGAAATTTCTAGATGTAGTATTTACTTTTAAGTTGTTCTATTATGTGTAAGTGAACTTTAAAATGGAAATGGTTAATAAATTTCTAACATCGGCTTGCCTAGCAAGTATTGTGTTATGCGCCATTACGATCCCGTGGGTTGGGAATTTGGGTCATGACAAGTTGGTATCAGAGCGCTAGGTTGCATAGGTGACAATTCACGAACAAGCTTGATAGAGTCTGAGGGATCGGTATGGAGAAGTCTGTACTGATCTCACAGAGGCTATGAAGTTAGGAACAAACTCAGTTGTTATTTATATTCTGTCGTGCGATTCTTGGTATCTCAAATACTGATTGAACTCTTCTACTCTCTCGTAAATAGCGAGAACACGTGCTTCTTCTCCGCTAACCAACAATCCGGTCTTCTAGCAGCAGTGACTCCTATTATGGGTAGAGGCCGAGGCAGGGGCAAGACTCAGCCTGTTGCCCATACTGGAGCCCCAGTTGCGGAGCCCCAGATTGAGATTTATGGGGGGGGGGCTCCAGCCCAGACCGTTCTAGCTGGACCAGCTCAAATTCCAGAGGGGTTTATTGCTACCCCAGAACTTCAGGACGCTTTGGTCCGTTTAGTGGGTGTTATGGAGAGTATGGCCCAGACTGGCACACTCCCTGTTGCAGCAGCCGGATCTCAGGCTGGAGGAGGGGTTCAGACTCCTGTTACCCACACTCCTAATTAGACTACTCCTCAGGTTCAGACCCCAGCAGCCAATCCAGTTAGGGTAATTCAGCCAGTTGCTCCAGCGTCGCCCGTTGATGGGGCAGCTATGTCCACCGATGCTTTATGGAGATTGGACAGGTTCATCAAGCTTTTCCCTGTTCACTTCAGTTGTTCTACTTCACAGGATCCTCAGGAATATCTGGACAGCTATCATGAGGTACTTCATAATATGGGTATTTTGGAGACTAATGGGGTTGACTTTACTACGTTTCAGATGACTTGTTTTGCCAAGAAATGATTAAGGGATTATTTGTTGACCAGACCAGTTTGGTCGCTTGCTCTGACTTGGGATCAGTTTTCTCACCTCTTTTTGGAGAAATTTTTTCCTATCACTACTAGAGAAGAGAAGCGTCGTCAGTTTGAGCATCTTCAGCAGGGTGGCATGACAGTTACCTAGTATGAGAATCGTTTTGTGGATTTGGCTCGGCATGCTATTATTTTGTTACCTATTGAGAGAGAGAGGGTTAGGAGATTTATTGAGGGCCTTTCCCAGCCCATCAGGTTGCAGATGGCTAAGGAGACAGGGATAGAGATTTCATTTTAGGATGCGGCCAATGTGGCCAGGAGAGTTGAGATAGTTCTCGGGATGGGAGATTAGGGGTCAGAGAAGAGACCTCGCCATTCTGGTAGATTCAACGGTGCCTCATCTGGAGGCGGAGATACTCTGGGTAAAGGCCATTCTTCCAGGACATTTAATTTATCACTTCAGACATCCCATGGTGCCTCAGGTGGTCATGGTACTTACTTGCCTTATTCCAATCGGCCAGCCCTGATCAGAGCACCTCCTCTTCAGAGTTATTATTATGGTCAGCCGGTTTGTCAGGGTCGGCCTTAGTATAAGGATGGTTGTTATGAGTTTGGTGAATATGGACAAATTCGGAGAACTTTTCCGAAATTTTGGGAAATCAACTTCAGTACCAGAATTCCCGTGCTATAGTTCCGGCACCAGCTGCAGCACCACCTTCCCTGCCAGCTAGGGGTAGGGGTCAGGTTGTCTGAGGTAGAGTTCAAAATGTTAGAGGTGGGGGTCAGCATGCTAGAGGTGGAGGCTAGCCTGCTAGAGGTGGTGGCCAACCTTTTAGAAGTGGAGGACCACCTGTCAGGGGTCCTCTCAGTGACGCAGTTCAGGGTGGTGGGGCCCAGCCCCGATTATATGCATTTCCAGTCAAGCCCGAGGCGGAGTCCTCCGATGTAGTTATCACAGGTACCATTTCAGTTTGTAATAAAGATGCTTCAATTTTGTTTGTTCCGGGATGTACTTATTCTTATGTGTCATCCTATTTTGCCTCGTATTTGGTTGTGCCCCGTGATTCTTTGAGTGTCCATGTTTATGTGTCTACACTGGTGGGGGATGCTATTGTTGTAGATCGTGTATATCGCTCGTGCATAGTCATTATTGAGGGTCTTAAAACTAGTGTAGACCTTTTTCTTCTTGACATGGTCGTTTTTGGTGTCATATTGGGTATGGATTGGTTGTCACCTTATTATGCCATCTTGGAATGTCACGCTAAGACAATTACTTTAGCTTTGCCGGGATTGCCTCGGTTAGAATGGAAAGGGACTCGTGGTCATTCTCCCAGCAGAGTGATTTCTTATGCCAAGACTCGTCGCATGGTTGAGAAAGTATGTTTAGCTTATTTGGATCATATCCGTGATTCTGATGCCGAGATTTCTTCAATAGAGTCAGTGCCTATTGTTTGGATGTTTCTCGAAGTGTTTCCTGCAGACCTGCCGAGGATGCCACCCGATAGAGAGATCGATTTTTGTATTGATGTTGCTCCGGGCACTCAGCCCGTTTCTATTCCTCCATATCGGATGGCCCCACCAGAATTGAGAGAATTTAAAGAACAGTTGCAAGAACTGATTGATACAAGTTTCGTCAGGTCTAGGGTCTCGCCCTAGGGGGCACCAATTTTTTTTGTAAAGAAGAAGGATGGATCGATGAGAATGTGTATAGATTACCGGCAGTTGAATAAAGTTACTATAAAAAATAAGTATCCATTGTCGAGAATTGATGATTTATTTGATCAGCTTCAGGGTGCTAGTGTGTTTTCGAAAATTGATCTGTGATCGGGCTATCGACAGTTGAAGATTAAGGCGTCCGATGTTCCTAAAACAACCTTTCTGACAAGGTAGGGGCACTATGAATTTTTGGTGATGTCTTTTGGCTTGACTAGTGCCCAACAACCTTTATAGATTTGATGAATCGAGTTTTCAAGCCTTATCTGGATTCCTTCGTAATTTTATTAATTGATGATATTCTTATATACTCCCACTGTCGGGAGGAACATGAACAACACCTCCGTATAGCACTCTAGACTTTGAGGGATAATCAATTGTATGTAAAATTTTCTAAGTGTGAATTTTGGTTAGATTCAGTAGCTTTCTTGGGCCATGTTGTATCAGCAGAGGGTATTCAGGTAGATTCTAAAAAGATAGAGGCAGTCAAGAACTGGCCTAGACACACTTCAACGACGGAAATCAGGAGCTTCTTGGGTTTGGTGTGATACTACCGTTGTTTTATGGAGGGGTTCTTGTCTATAAGAACCTCGATGATTATATTGACTCAGAAGGGTGCCCCATTTAAATGGTCGGATGAGTGTGAGGCGAGCTTCCAGAAGCTCAAGACATCCTTGACTTCAGCACCGGTACTGGTGTTACCATCAGGTTCAGGATCTTTCACGGTATATTGTGATGCTTCCCGTGTTGGTTTGGGAGCGGTATTAATGCAAGAGGGCAGGATGATAGCATATGCGTCTTGGAATTTAATGATTCACGCGAAGAATTATCCCGTCCATGACTTAGAGTTGGCAGCCATTGTTCATGCATTGTAAACATGGAGGCACTATCTTTATGGCATGCCATGTGAGGTTTACACTGATCATCGTAGCCTCTAATACTTGTTCAAGCAAAAGGATCGTAGTTTGAGACAGAGGAGATGGTTAGAGTTATTGAAAGATTATGACGTCACTATATTTTATCATTCGGGAAAGGCCAATGTGGTGGACGATGCATTGAGTAGGAAAGCAGTAAGTATGGGTAGCCTTGCATGTATTCCAGTTAGTGAGAGACTGTTAGCCTCAGATATTCAGACGTTGGCTAATCAGTTCGTGAGGTTAGATATTTCACCCAGTCATGTTCTAGCTTGTGCAGTTTCTCGGTCTTCCTTATTCGAGCATATCAAAGATTGGCAGGATGATGACCCGCACTTGATGGTCCTTAGGAACACAGTTCGGCACGATGCTACCAAGATGGTTAAAGTTAGAGATGATGGTGTTTTGAGGATGCAGAGTCATATATGTGTGGCTAATGTTGATGGCCTTCGTGAGTTGATTCTTGAAGAAGCTCACAGTTCTAAGTATTATATTCAACCGGGTGTTGCCAAGATGTACTAGGACCTGCGACAACATTATTGGTGGAGGAGGATGAAAAAGGATATTTTTGTTTATGTGGCTCGTTGTTTGAATTGCCAACAGGTGAAATATGAGCATCAGAGACCCTGTGGTTTACTTCAGCAGATAGAGATTCTTGAGTGGAAGTGAGAGCGTATCACTATGGACTTCGTCGTTGGACTCCCACAGGCTCAGAGGAAGTTCGGCGCCGTTTGGGTTATTATAGATAGGTTGACGAAATCAACACATTTCATTCCAGTGGCAAGTACTTACACTTCGGAGCGCTTGGCAGAGATATATGTTCGAGAGATTGTTCTCCTTCATGGTGTGCCTATGTCTATCATTTCTGATTGAGGTACGCAGTTTACCTCGGACTTTTGGAGGGCAGTTCAGCGAGAGTTGGGCCCCCGAGTTGAGCTGAGCACAACATTGCATCCTCAGACGGACTATCAGTCCGAGCGTACTATTCAGATTCTCGAAGATATGCTCTACGCTTGTGTTATCGACTTTGGAGGTTGTTGGGATCGATTTTTGCCGTTAGCGGAGTATGCCTATAATAATAGTTCTCAGTCGAGCATTCAGATGGATCCCGATGAGGCATTATATGGTAGAGAGTGTAGATCAGCAGTTGGGTGTTTTGAGCCGGGAGAGGCTCGGTTATTGGGCAAAGACTTAGTTCAAGAGGCCTTAGATAAGGTCAAGATTATACAGGATCCACTTTCTGCAGCTCATTCTAGGCAAAAGAGTTATGCCTTCGTGGTTGGAGAGAGATATTACTTCGGGTATCACCCATGAAGGGTGTCATGAGATTTGGGAAGAAGGGCAAGTTGAGACCTAGGTATATCGGGTCATTTGAGATTATTGATAGAGTGGGGGAGGTAGCTTCTAGACTTGTGTTTACTCCAGGTTTATCCTCCATTCATTGAGTATTTCATGTATCTATTCTCTGGAAATATTATGGTTACCCGTCCCACGTGTTAGATCTCAGCTTTGTCCAATTGAACAAATATTTGAATTATGAGGAGGAGCAGGTAGCCATTCTAGACCGACAAGTTCATCAGTTGATATCAAAGAGTTACCCTTCAGTTCAAGTGCACTGGAGGGCTCAGCCTGCTGAGGCAGCTACTTGGGAGTCCGAGTTGGACATGCAGAGTAGATATCTCCACTTGTTTGCCAGTTCAGGTAATTTTCTATGTCCGTTCGAGCACGAATGTTTGTGTTAGAGGCGAAGATTGTGATGGCCCAAAGGGTCATCTTATAAATTAAGACTCTATTCCAGTCTCATTAGTCTTAAAAAGATTAATTGTAATTACCTAATTTGCGTGCGTAGTCCGGGCGTGAAACCGTAAAGGTTTTATGTAAAAATATGAGAAATAGTAATTTTGGAATTTAAAAACTTGGTTTTAGTTGACTTTGTTCAACATTTTTAGTAAGCGGACTCGGCTATGTGTTCCAACGATCCCTGGAGGTCTACAGTAAAATACGAGACTTGGGCGTATGCCCGGAACTGAATTCCGAGGTCCCTAGCCTTAGAAATCAATTTTTGAAAGAAATTTTTTTGTTGGATTTTTAATGAAATAAAGAAATGAATTAATGTTTGAAACCGTTGGTATCGGGACCATTTTTTGGTTTTGGAGTTCGATACAGGTTCTTTATGATGTTTACATCCTATCTGTGAAATTTGGTAAGAATCAAAGTTGATTTGACGTGATTCGGACGTCCGGTTGAGAAATAGTGAAAGTTGAGCGTTCTTGAGAAAAATGATGAGTTCTGAGGTTAAATCCATGGTTTTAAATGTTATTTTCATGATTTGATTGCACGAGCTAGTCTGTATGATGTTTTTAGACTTGCATGCATGTTTGATTTAGAGGCCCGAGTGCTCGGGTGAGTTTTGGGTAAGCTTCGGGATGTTTTTAAACTTGAGAAATCTGCTGGTGCACCAGTTCTGGTGTGCCCGCACCTGCGAGCCTAGGGCCGCATGTGCGAGCGGAAGCCCCGCAGATGCGACCATTCCGCAAGTGCAGTCCTTTTCTGCACAAGTGCGCATCCGTAGATGCGGATGAGCTTCCGCAGGTACGGCCCCCAAGGCCCAGTCCATTTCCGTAGAAGCGGAATCCTTCCGCACGTGCGGCTATTGCAGGTGCGACCCAAGCACCACAGGTGGGTGGGTTTGGCAGTGGGTTCACTTAATTAGAACCCTAGCCCTATGTTTCTTCCTATTTTTTGAACTATCAAGCCCTAAGGACGATTTTCTTCACCAAAGTTCATCCCCAAAGTGTTGGTAAACAATTCTAAACTTATCTCTTTCAATTACCCAATGATTTTCATCACTTTTCAATCCAAAATCAAGAATTTTCATGGTAAAAATAAAGGGTTTGGGTAGAATTAGGGGATTTTGTAAAAATGGGATTTTGACCACGAATTGAGGTCAGATTTTGAAACTAATTGCATATTCGGGTTCGGGGGTGAATGGGTAAACATAATGTGGTCTGAATCCTGAGTTTGAACCAAGCGGGTCCGGAGTCGGCTTTTAACTTTTTTTTAGAAAACTTAAGAAAATAATGATTTTTCAGTAAAGTTAGTTCCTTTAGCATAAATTAATGATATTAAACTTATTATGATTAGCTTCGAGCGATTTAGAGCAAAATTCGAAACGAAAAGCGATAATTGAGTAGTGAGTGGCCTGGGAATCTGAGGTAAGTGTTTGGTTTAACCTTGACTTGAGGGAATAGGAATCCCCAACTTAAATGCTATGTGAATTCGCATGTGTGTGGTGTATAGGTGAGGTGACGAGTATCTATGCACCACCAAGTTGTCTTTTAAACATGATCCCTTCCCCGTTTCCAATTATTTACTCCCGGACTTAATTGTTTCATGATCATTGAGTTTTATATGTCTATTTGGATTCGTTGATTCATTGTTAAGCATGCTTCAAGTAATTTGGAAGTGTTGGTTGTTCTCTTGGTTTTGTTGTGTTACATAAGGATTGAGCTGGTTGTTAGTGTTACGATATGTATATACATTCTGGTCGACTTCACATGAAATGATAATTGATGAAGTTTATGAGTTTTACAGCTTCTTTTTATAATTGTTGATGTACAAAAATGTTGTGAAAGTCTTGGTCTGATTTGTGAAAGTTTTTATAAATAAACTGATATGATATGTTTGGTGGGAGCGGGTTGCACGCCGCAACAAGGAGTAATAAGGGTGGACATGTGGGATCGGGTTGCACGCCGCAACAGGAGAAATAAGGGTGATATATATAGGGAAGAATAATAAGGGTGGACATGTGGGATCGGGTTGCACGCCGCAACAGGAGAAATAAGGGTGATATATATAGGGAAGAATAATAAGGGTGGACATGTGGGATCGGGTTGCACGCCGCAACAGGAGAAATAAGGGTGATATATATAGGGAAGAATAATAAGGGTGGACATGTGGGAGCGGGTTGCGTACCGCAACAAGGAGCGATAAGGGTGAATAGTTATGTTTTACTGGTTTTCGAAAATATGGATTTGGAAAATTCTAGTTTTATTTAAAAGGTTTTCATACTGTGATTTTATTGTGATTTAAATCGAAAGTTGGAAAAATTTGAAGAGTTGTTTATAAGTTGATATTTGAAAAGAGTTATCCGAGTTGCTTTTATTTATTGGTGCAAGTTACTGGTTATCGAGTTTATTGTTGTTATTATTTCCTTCTTGCTTTATTATATATGTTGTTTAGAGGATATGTAGTTAATGCCTCACCATAGCCTCGTCACTACTTCGTCGAGGTTAGGCTCGACACTTACTCAGTATATGGGGTTGGTTGTACTGATACTACGCTCTGCACTATTTTCTGCTGATCCAGGTACCGGCCAGCGTTAGGAGATTTTCGTAGCCCGCATTTATCGTTCGGAGACACGAGGTAGATCTGCCGGCTTCCGCAGATTCATGGAGTCTTCTCTTAGTTCTTTAGATAATGTTTTTATTATATTCGAAACAGTTACATTATTTCTTTCAGCCTATTACTTGTAGTATTCTTTAGTAGTTCGTGAATTGTGACACCAGACCCTGGGTAGAATTATGGTTATATATATTTAGTTCGAGGCTCGGTTATTATTATTATTATTCATGAAATCATTTATTGGAAATTTCTAGATGCAATATTTACTTTTAATTTGTTCTATTATGTGTAAGTGAACTTTACAACAGAAATGGTTAATAAATTTCTAACATCGGCTTGCCTAGAAAGTATTGTGTTAGGCGCCATCACTATCCCGTGGGTTTGGAATTTGGATCGTGACGCGAGCTGGCCGAAGCAGGGCCTCGAGGTCAAGCTATAATGCCTAACAGAGGACGTTGGATGGAGGAATAATAGTATGGAGGGCCTCGATGATAACCCTTTATGATCAATAATGAGCAATAAACAAAGAACAATTAACGAACACAATAAATGAAAGGCAATAAATCCGTAGAACAAATATTGAGTATGTTAAGAAGGCAGAGAATGTTCTTGTTGTATTCAATATTCATGTGTCCCAAAAACAGACAAGGACCCCCTTTATATAGGAAGGAGGAATCCCAACATAGTACATGCGTAATTATTACCAAGAAACACAGTTGGTACAACTGTTTATGGCTTGATACGGACTTGTACCACTCTTTCAGACTTGCTCAGCTCTAGCCACGTGCACTTGGGAATTTTCCGCCTTTTTATGATGGTCACCTATTTATACTGCATCAGGGTCGAGCAAAATGAGCCTTCAATGTGCTTCCTCGAGGGTTACACCTCGGGATCGAACAATGAATTCCACTTCGGGCTCCTCGAGGTCAGTCATGGGATGCCATAATTGTCCCGAAATTGGACTCCCCGATTTTGGCCGTACACATCTATAAAAGAAAATGGGCCAGCTAAATACGCTTACCCATATTGGGCTTCCTATAACTCTTAGCCTGACATGGTTCAACTTCGTGGAGCATACATGAAACTTGATAAGTCAGAGTAAACTCCTAATTTGTTTGCTGATTTTTTATTTTCTCTTCATCAAATTGTATGTGGTTAAACTAAACCTGTTAATCGGGTGGGCAGACCCGTTTATAACCCGGTTCAACCCGGGTCAGCCCGATTCAGCCCGATTCAGCCCATTACTGTAGCAAAATTAGGCGGGCTGGGACAGGTTGGGCGGGGAGCAGGGTTTACACGACCACATTTTGGATAGTGGTGCACCGGATCCGCTACAGCTCACTAACCCATTAACGGGTTTTTAACGGGCTACAGGTTTTTCTGATTGTTGCCAACGGTCAAATTCAAAAATGACCGTTGGCCAATGGCCATTTTTTGCAGAAACAACCATTTAGGCCTACCGCCTTAAGAAAGTAGCCCCCCCTCCCCCCCTAATATTTGATAAAATACAATTTTAACCTTTTTAAAACTATAAATAGTCCCCCTTCTTTTTCATTATTCCTCACAATTCATTCTCTTACTACTCTAATTCTCTCTTGATATTATTGATTATTGCTCTTAATTCTCAATTACTTATTATTTCAAGTTTCATCAAATATTTAGTTTAGCCACTACAAAATTATTAGTATCAAGTATTCTAATTCAAGTGAAGTGTGGTATCAATTATCAAGTATCGACTTAATTGAAGTTTGAGTTTCAATATCAAAATTAGTGCGGCATTCGAAATCCCGGTACACTCGTTCCATCTCTTTCTCTTCTTTGGTGTGCACTTATTTTATTATTTAGAATTATTAGTTTAATTTCTTAATTTAATTTACATAATGAATTTACTTAGAGCAGCTAAAAAAGCGTGCACTAGTAGAGGTGGTAGTAAGAAAACTTCCAAATATTAAGAGGTGGTATTGGTTCTTCTAGTATCTTTACATATATTTCTGAAAGTTCACCCAAAAATTTAAATGTAGATTATGAGCGAATTCAAGAAAATTATGGTATAGATGATGATTTAGATGATAATTTAGATGATATTCAATCACCCGATAATCTTGAAACACCACCAGCTACATTTGGTAATGCTAGTCAAATTCAAAATATTAGGGGTGGAACAAGTAAGCCTCCTCTCCATATTAAGAAGAATCGAAGATTAAGAAGTGTTGGAATTTTTTTGACAGACAAGAAGAACATAAAAATTAGGTAAGATGTAGAATTTGTAAGGAAGTTTATAAACATGAGCCCGGTAAGGGAGGGGAAACGGGTCAACTTCGCAGGCATATGGTAGATCTCTACCTCTTGATTGGGGAGTAGATGAGGAAGATGGGCAAGAAAAACTTAACACGAACACTGGGAGGTTAATGGGTAAATATGATATTAAGAAAGATCGAGAAGAATTAGCTAAAATGATTGTTTTAGGTTGTTTACCTTTTAGTTTTGCTTCTTCACCGTATCTTGTTACTTAAATTCAAAGAATTTATAACCCTTTGTTTAAAGGTATTCCTAGAAGTACTTGTAGATCTGATATCTTTAGGATTTTTGGAAAATATCAGACATATATACATTATTTGTTCGCCAGCCTTTCTTGTAGAGTTTCTCTTACTTCTGATATTGGTCGTGCTGTAAATGGAAATCATTATTTGACTATTACATGCCATTGGATAGATGATAATTTTTGTATGCAAAACCGTATTGTTTCTTTTAAATATGATGAAGATCAAAGTCATACTGGTCTATTGATAAATAATACTATCCATGAAGTTGCTATATTTTATAATCTTGCAGAAAGTTTTTTGTGTATGTCATTTGATAATGCTTCTAACAACAATGATGCTATTACAATATTAAAATTGCATCTACACTCACCACTTCCTGAAATATTTCATGTTAGATGTTCATGTCATATTTATAACTTGATTGTGAAGAGTGGCCTTGAATTATTTAGAGATGAAATAACTTTAGTTAGGAGAGCTGTTGGTGATTCAAGAAAATATAGAAGCTCTAAATTAAATTGTCATGACCCCAAATCTAATTGGCCGTGATGGCGCCTAGCATGGAACTAGGCTAGCCAAATCCACACTTAAATCGTAAATAATCTTTCATTTATATCATTACTAAACTGATAACCCATAAATGTTTTGTTTAAACATTTTAAAACAAATAAAGCTACACCGAATATTAAATACAATCCCGAGATCCCGGAGTCACTGGTCATTAGCATCTACATAAAATATATAACTCTGTAAAATAAACTCTACAATAGTAAGTAGGAGAGAGAGCAGAGATGCGGACGCGTGCAGTTACCTCGCAAAATCTCCGAGAAGTCCCTGGTACAGATACACAACTCACTCTGCCCTAGCACCTGGATCTGCACACAAGGTGCAGGGAGTAATGTGAGTACACCAACTAAGTAGTAATGAAAATAAATCAGGTCTGAGCAGTAAGAAACACATAAAGTCAAATCATCATTTCACAATAAGCACAATCCAACAATGTATACATTAAATCATCACACTTAAAAGCCGATTTCAGTAAAAATCATTTGGGAATATACTTGCCAACAGTCTCAACTTTCAAGAAGTTTAGTGTAAAAATGATAAAAATCATAAAAAGCCTCTCGGGTAAAACATATTTCATAAGTTCAGAGTGAAAGTGGTAAAATCATAAGTAGCCCCTCGGGCAAAACATGTATCAAAAACTGCCCCTCTGACGTAACATTACTCAGAATCAGCCCCTCAGGCATACCTCAAAGACAATCATAATCAGCCCCTCGGGCAACCTCACAGTCACCCTCCGAATCACTCGTCACTCGGCACTCGGCACTCGCACTCAGTAGGTACCTGCGCTCAATGGGAGTGTGTACAGACTCCGGAGGGGATCCTTTAGCCCAAGCGCTAATATCAAGCCATCTCATGGCATATTATATCCTCACAATCAGACCCTCGGCCTCACTCAGTCAGAAACCCTCAAAAACCCCTCGGGCTATCAGTAAAACGGGGTACTCGACCCAAAACATCATTTTATATCTCAAAATAGTGTAAATAAGGCTGAGTTTCAAAATAAGTTAAACATAATACGACTGAGTGTAAATCATAAGTCAACAGTGAGGAAAAACAATAAAAGCCCCCAAGGGGTCTAAACAAGTCGGCACAAGGCCCCAAACATGGCTTACAACCCAAATATAACAATAGTCTTTAAACACGATTAAACATATGATTTAAAAGTAAATACGCAACTCAATAATTTCCACGGGAAGGACCAAGTCCAAATCCACAATTAGTGCACGCCACACACTCGTCATCCAGCATGTTCCCCACTCCGAAAATAGTGAGAAAATATGAAGTCCGGGGGTTCATACCCTCAGGACAAGATTTACAGTCATTACTTACCTCAAACCGGCCCAAATACTAATCCGCAATGCTCTTGCCTCTCGAATCGGCTCCCAATTGCTCAGAATCTAACCTAAAACATATTAATAACATCAAAATATGCTAGGAAGACGAAACTCATTCGAAAAATATCAAACTTAACCAAAATTCCCAAAATTTGCCAAGCCCGGCCCCCGGGCCCACGTCTCAGAATTATATAAAAATTGCATCACAAGAATCCTCATCCTTTCCCGAGTCTATACATACCAAGAACATCAAAATCGGACCACAATAGCTCCTTCAATTACTCAATTAAAGTCCCCACTTCTGAATAATTTACAAGATCAAAATTCCACAACTATAAACTGAATAAGTCTGAACACGCTGAATCAAGCCATATACGATACCCAGATGTAATCACATAATATATCACATGACTCAAACACTCATAGAGATAAATCCTAATCACAATAGCTGCTCAAAACAACCCAATACCGGTAAATAACCTCTTATCAAGCAAAGCGTCGCTTTAACACTCTCATAAGGTGCCGATGGTGAAAGAAACACTGAGAAAATAGCAACCATTCGTCCGATCAGTCAGACATGAAGCTCCCCATTTCCAAATAGGAATTATAGCAGATTTCTAAGCCGACTCCCGATATTTATCCTTCCAACTATGTTGTAGACAATTTTGACAATATTCATTCTAGGTCCAAAGACCTCTTCTCATCCAAAACGACCACTCTGATGACATGACACATCAATACAATTCAAAGCCATAACATGTGCAACTCGTGCACTCAATAGCAACATCCCAATGTAATCAAATTATATAAAAGATTCACACGAGAGGAACATCCCGCCATTAACAATTACCGTCACAACACCATGATAAGAGCCCGACACTCATCGAAAAAATAAAAACACACGAATCTGACACCAAGGATCATACCTCCACATAACTCTGCTACAATGCGTGATACCATCCAAACGCTGGGTCATATGAAATACTTCCAGCCACCTGGCTAATAATCAATAACCATGCGTAATTCGACATCAAGTACTCCAAGTGCATTGCCATAACCATGGGGAAATTCGACAATACCATGGCACATGAATCAGAAATAACATAAACAATACGTCTCAATACCGCAATACCCAATTACTCACCTTACTGAAATCTAGCTATAAAGCCCAATTAGAGCCGCACCATATGTGCCTATAACCAACGATCACAACTCCTCGCAACACCGGATGGTAACTCATATATCACTCCGGAACACGAATAAACTCAATGAAAATCAAATGGTACATCCCTCAACATTAGGAATTCGAAGCCAACAATTCCAACCCGGTGCAGAACACACACCCATACTGGGCCTACCAATGAAACCTAAATAAACTCTGGTCATACACAATAGATAAATGACCCTCCGAAGGTCCATAATGACAGAATCACAATACACTAACCCCTGGCGAACCTTGGTTACGTCTCTACATCCCTCAACTATGAAATCATCTCCTCATTCGAGTCACCAGACTCAAAACCCTCCGAGCACATAAATCACCATATCCAATCTCAACTCTGTCGCCTAATGTTTAATACTTCCCCAATACACGATCATACCACAAGGGATACCCCTACAATCCGTATGTGTTACAAGGCCAAATTTGAATACCCACAGGCGACCAACAAGGAGAGTACCGCCACACAATGAAGTATCCATAAATCAAAACACAGTGCCTCTTCTGAAACTCATACCTTCTTCAAGCCATATCTAAAAGTAACGCCATCTACCTGATCATCTAATATCGTCCATGCCACCTAAGAATTCAGAATCTTCCTTTCAAACCGCATCGTGACTTAGCACCTGCTATCTCAATACTACACCACACATCGCAGCCATTATGCCACATGCCCCATACACCAGTAGAAAATATGCATCTCAAAATACGGTAGAAACCATCTAGAACTCTCAAAAAATCCATTTGCACTTAACCAAACCGTCAGGACTGAATCCCTCTAACTCAGCTAAGCTACGCAGGTCACAAAGACTCAAAAAGATTTCCACGAATCACACGTAGAACCTTACCACATCATAAGAACCCAAAGGACCAATTTTACCCCATTACCATGCTGATCCAATCCAATACCGAGCTGTCCTATTTCTCCGAGTCCCTTTTGAATTACCTTCCTATTGATTCTTTTTCCCTGACATAGTACCAAAATCCTCAACCATAAATCACCACGAGAGACCCTAGCACAGAACCAAATCGCCCTAAGGCTTATAAACCGCTGAATATCTCTCAAGTAACCCAAAGTACCACCTCTCAAATGCTTACTCTAAAGAGATTTTTGATGAATTCGAACTATCCTTGTCGTTCATGATACCAGAATGTAGAATCCACAATGATATATAACCATGAATCCATCAGAACCATTCTCGAGAGTCACCCATTCTACGCAATTCTCAATTAAACTGATCAATCAAATCGAATGACATGTACCCCATTAACACACCAACACCCAAGGGAGTAACCCACACCCCTAGGAAACCAAGAAAATTCCTACTTTATGCACACTACTTACTTTAGAAATAACAACTCAATCATGCAATAAGACTCATATCCCCATAGAGTATAATACAACATGTATCCAGAAATTTCCATTACTCGAGTTATCCTCAAACTCCACCTCTGAAGGTCATAACTGATCCACCAGTATACCCTAAACTGAAACCAATACAACACATAATCGGGCAACCAACTAATTATTATAAGACTCCCCCACTTGGCTCAAAGCCATAGATCAAAACAAACAATAACTCACAATGCCCATACGCTATCACTGCCACAATACCACAACAGGATTCAACTAAATCCTTCATAAGCTCATATATAAATCAAACCATTAAACATCCTAAATCATCTCCAACCTTTCATTCACCATTGCAATAGCTGTGACAACTCCCACAAGTGATCTAAACTCAAATTGCAACATATATCAATTACTGGTAAAAGAGAACATGCTACAAAACAACATAAGGATCACACAACCTCAGGACACCCCGCGGGAAATAGCCTCTCCTGCTTAGCCTCAAATTGATCTCTCTCAATACCCTTCTGAAACTCATAGCTATTACATAATCACTTTATCCTTCTGCATCTAAACACAAATAATGCCTACCCTCGAGGCATCACAATACGCGGTATAAGAACCTGAAGCTGATGGCAGAACTGACGATAGAGTGGTGGTCAAAGAAATATTGAGCTTCTGGAAGCTCTCTGCACACTCGTCTGACCACCTGAATACCCTCACCGGACGTCATGTGCCCCAAGAATGCTATTGAACTGAGCCAAAAATTCACACTTAGAGAACCTTACATAGAGCCTCTTCTCCCTGAATCCTTATAATGCCTTCCTCAATTACTGAGTATGCTACCCCTGGCTATGCATATACGCTAGGATGCCATCAATGAATACAATAACAAAGGAGTGCTAACACGGTTGTATACACTGTTAATCAAATACATGAACGTTGTTGGGGCATTTGTCAGCTCAAAAGATATCACCAAGAACTCATAACACAATAGAAAGATCCGCTTCACTCCACAACTAAACAACATAAGAGGTCTTCCAATATACTCACAACTCGAATCCATATGCCAACTCGAGACAAAAATCAAACACCCAATAGTTCTTTCCACATATCCAGCCAATCATTTTGTCACGATCAAACATTATGAACATATCTCACCCTCGAATCACACTTACCACATAGACACCCAGTCACAAAGTCCCGTCAACAAGGACACTAACGAACATATAAGTCCCCAAATACATAGCTCACATAATCAGAATCTTAGCACTCAAGCCACAGAATAAACCCGGCCTCATGTCCTCCAGACTGGCCTATTATCAACACACTAAAATCACATCTCATCCATCGAAGTCACAAGCCGTTGACGCACAGCTGATACCGAGCACTCGCGAGCGCATTCGAATACATAAAAGAAATTTCAAGAGTTACGCTTTTGACCGAAGAAATAGATACACACGACAGGAATTCAAGAATGTTTGATTGTTCCTAAGGGTTCTGTAGCCTCTCGAATATAAGCACAGACAACTCTGTACCGATCCACAAGACTCTACTATTCCTGCTCATGACCGGTGACTCCTATATAACCTAGAGCTCTAATACCAGCTGTCAAGACCCCAAATCTAACTGGCCGTGATGGCGCCTATCGTGGAACTAGGCCAGCCAAATCCACACTCAAATCATAAATAATCGTTCATTTATATCATTACTAAAATGATAACCCATAAATGTTTCATTTAAACATTGTAAAATAGATAAAGCTACACCGAATATTAAAATACAATCCCGAGATCCCGGAGTCATTGATCATGAGAATCTATAGAAAATATACAACTCTCGAAAATAAACTCTATAATAGTAAGTAGGAGAAAGAGCAGGGCTGCGGACGCATGCAACTACCTCGCAAAATCTTCGAGAAGTCTCTGGTACAGATACACAGCTCACTCTGCCCTAGCACCTGGATCTGCACACAAGGTGCAGGGAGTAATGTGAGTATGCCAACTCAGTAGTTATGAAAATAAATCAGGCCTGAGCAGTAAGAAACACATAAAATCAAATTATCATTTCACAATAAGCACAATCCAATAGTGTATACGTTAAATCATCACGCTTAAAAGCCGATTTCAGTAAAACTCATTTGGGAATATACTTGCCAATAGTTTCAACATAACTTTCAAGAAGTTTAGTGTAAAAATGATAAAAATCATAAAAAACCACTCGGGCAAAACATATTTCATAAGTTTAGAGTGAAAGTGGTAAAATCATAAGTAACCCGTCGGGAAAAACATGTATGAGAAACTTCCCCTCAGGCATAACATCACTCAGAATCAGCCCCTCGGGCATACCTCAAAGTCAGTCATAATCATCCCCTCGAGCAACCTCACAGTCACTCATACCTCAGAATAAATCGTCACTCGACACTCGCACTCAGTAGGTACCTGCGCTAACTGGGGGTGTGTACAGACTCCGGAGGGGCTCCTTCAGCCCAAGCGCTAATATCAAGCCAACTTATGGCATATCATATCCTCACAATCAGGCCCTCGACCTCACTCAGTCAAAAACCCTCAAAAAGCCCCTCGGGCTATCAGTAAAATGGGGTACTCGACCCAAACATCATTTTATATCTCAAAATAGTGTAAATAAGGTTGAGTTTCGAAATCAATTAAACATAATACGACTGAGCATAAATCATAAGTCAACACAGTGAAGAAAAATAGTAAAAGCCCCCAAGGGGTCTAAACAAGCTGGCACAAGGCCCCAAACATGGCTTACAACACAAATATAATAATAGTCATTAAACACGATTTAACATATGATTTAAAAGTAAGTACGCAACTCAATAGTTTCCATGGGAAGGACCAAGTCCAAATCCACAACCTGTGCACGCCACACACTCGTCATCCAGCATGTGCGCCACTCCGAAAATAGTGAGAAAATACGAATTCCGGGGTTTCATACCCTCAGGACAAGATTTACAGTCATTACTCACCTCAAATTGGCCCAAATACTAATTCGTGATGCTCTTGCCTCTCGAATCGGCTCCCGATTTCTCCTAATCTAACCAAAACCATATTAATAACATCAAAATATGCTAGGAAGTCGAAACCCATTCGAAAAATATCAAATTTAACCAAATTTCTCGAAATTGGCCAAACCCGGCCCCCGGGCCCACGTCTCGCAGTTCAATAAAAATTGCATCACAAGAATCCTCATCCTTTCCCGAGTCTATACATACCAAGAACATCAAAATCGGACCATAATAGCCCATTCAATTACTCAATTAAAGTCCCAATTTCTCATGCCCTAACTTCCCCAAATTTTGTGTTTAAATCAAACTAATTTCAGGTTCAATTACTTAGAAAACAACATAGAATCGAGTTATGAAGTCAAAAATCTTACCTCCAAGTGTTCCTCCTTTGATTCCCTCTTTAAACTCTCTCAAGAGCTTCGAATCCGCCCAAAAATGGTGAAAAAATGGGCTAAAAATCGTGAAGATTGCTTTTTAAATACACTGCCCTGGCTCTCCCCTCATCGGGATAGCGGAAAAAGCCACGCGATCGCAAAGCACAACAAAGCACGGCCCCTAAACTTACCCTAAGCGATCGCGAAATAGCCCAAGCGATCGTGAAACACTGCCTTCACAACTCACGCGATCGCAGCCCTTCCCACACGACCATATAGCACAAATCCTTCCACTCCTCACCAGCTCACTCTCCTCTACGCGAACGTAAACAAGGCCACACGTTCGCGAAGTCCCAAGGCTCCCCTCTCATGCAATCGCATCCCCCATTCCGCGATCGCATAGAAAAACTTACCCATCCCCCTCTGCTAAGCTATGAAATCGTAGCAATCCCTATGCGATCGCATAGGAGAAAATCAGAACCAAAACACCAGAAAAATCTGCCACCACTCAAGACCAAAAATTGATCCGTTAACCACCCGAAACTCACCCGAGGCCCTCGGGACCTCAACCAATCATACCAAAACATCCCATAACCTTATTCAAACTTAGTCAAGCCTTTGAAACACCAAAAACAACACAAAAACATCAAATTCACCTCGGATTCAAGCCTATGAACTTTAAAAATTCTAAATTTCACCAAAAATGTCGAAACCATCCAAAACACTTGCGATTGACATGAAAATTTACACACATACCCAAAATGACACTACGAACCTGCTCCAACTTCCGGAATTCCATTCCGACCCCTATAGCTTCTTTTCTACTGCCTACCGGAAATCGCCAAAAACTAACTTTCGCCAATTCAAGCCTAATTCTACACCGGATATCAAAATCACATTCCGAACACACTCCTAAGTCCCAAATCACCTAACGAAGCTATCCAAACCATAAAATCTACATTCCGAGGATGTCATTGAAGATGTTGTACAATTTTTACAAAATATTTATGTGGCTGCACTTGAGTTTTCTAGAGCTTATTATCCTACTATTGAAAATGATTTAGTTCATATTGCTCAAATTTCTCTTTTAATACATAATTTGAACAAGAAATAAGGATATACATCTATTGTAAAATCTATGCTAGATAAGTTTAAAAATTATTTCTACCCAATTCCCCATATTTACCTAATTGGTGCTATTTTAAACCCTACTATCAAAATGATAAAGTGTCGCCAATTAATCAGTGCTTTATATACTTATATGGATATTGGACCAACTGAAACTTCTGATATTGACACTTGTATTTCTGATCTACACAGACATTTACAAACTTTATATAATTATTATGCTAACATTGTTGATGCTTCTACGGTTGTAGATGCAAATATTCCTTCAAGTAATACTTCAACATCTGGAAAAAATTTGGATGATGATGATGGTGTTCAAGATTATTTGATTTGTTCTACAGTAAGAGAGCATCAACAAACCAGTAGCAGGAATATTGATGAACTCCAATTCTACTTGCAAAAGTCACCAGATCCCCTCACAAAGGATTTTCTACCGCTGGGTTGGTGGAGGAGAAACTCAAATAAATTTCCTATTCTTTCGGCCATGGCTCGAGACATGATAAATGTGCCGATTTCAACAGTCACATCAGAAAGTGCATTTAGCCAAGCAAGGCAGCAACTAGGAGATACCCGTCATTCATTGGGCAACAACGCTTTGGAAATTCTAGTGTGCTTCAGAGATTGGATAAAATCAGAACGGCAAAATCATGGGCATGGCGAGGTAGATGAAGCGGAGGGCCGAGAAATTGGAGACATAATGGTTTATGGTACTGATTCAACCAATGGCGGAAACCAAGAACCTCATGTTGACATGGATGAACTTACAAAAATGATGCAAAGCATGTAATGTACTATTTCTTTTTCTTTATATATAATTGTTGTAAACTTTTAATTTGTAATCAAAAATAAAATAAAAAATCAAAAAAAAAAATTTGCAAATTAATTTTACGTATTATATATTATTCAATAAAAACATCAAAGTTACTTACATATTGTGATTGCCTATTAGTCTTATTAAATAATATTTTGTAGCAACTTACTTTCAAATTTAAATCTTTAAACTTTATAGTTTAAACTTCGAACTTTAATTCTAAGCCTTAAAATGCAAACACTTAAGTATCAATAATATTGAATAAGAGAAACAAAATTTAATTTAAAAGAAAAAAAATATATATATATATATATAGCCCGGCCCGCCCGAACCCATTAAGCCCGAACCCGTAAAAACCCAGCCTGCTGCCAGCCCGCTATCCAAGCCTGCTAACCAACCTGGTCCGTTAACAGACGACTGATTTTTTTTTGTTCAGCCTGCCCGATTAACACCTATAGGTTAAACTAGTAATGTCTTGATATTACTTTGGTTTGGATGTGGGTAATGTAACGACCCGACCGGTCGTTTTGGGTTCTAGCGCGTCGTTCAGCAGTTGAAGGCCATGAGTAACTTCACTTCAGGTATTATGACTTGTTCGCAGGGTCAGAATTTAATTCCGAGAGTGTTGGAGTCGAATTGTAAAGAGAATTCTTGTTTCGGAAGCTTTAAGTTGGAAGAATCGACTAAGGTTGGATCTTTGAGTAAACGATCTCGGAATTGGGATTTGAAGGTTCCAGCAGGTTCGTATGATGATTTCGGACTAGGTCGTATGATCGAATCGGGTTTTGGATGACCCAGGAGCGTTTCGGCGTCTATTGGGGAAGTTGGCATTTTGGAAGAAAATTCATAAATTTGGGTTAAAGTGCATTTCAGTGTTATCGATGTCTGTTTAGGGTTATGAGTCTGGGAATAGTTCCATATGGTGATTTTGGTATTGGGAGCGCGATCGGAAGTGTATTTGGAGGTCCGTAGGTCATTTTGTAGTCATTTGGCTAAGTTAGAAATTCGAAGGTTTTCAAGGAGTTGGACCGGAAGTAGACTATTGATATTGGGGTCGGATTCTTATTCCGGAAGTTGGAGTAGGTCGACAATGCTGAATATGACTTGTGTGCAAAATTTGAGGTCAATCGGACGTGCATTGATAGGTTTCGGCATCGGAGGAAGAACTTTGAAGTTCTTAAGTTCATCAAGTTCGGATTGGGGCGCGATTTTTGCGTTGCTTGATGTGATTTCAAGGCTCGACTTAGTTCGTAATGTGTTTTGGGACTAGGTTGTATGATCGGACGGGGTCCCGGGAGCATGGGGGGGATTCTGGGTGGTTAACGGGTCAAAAATAGAGTCCGAGGAACGGCTGCTGCAGCAGAGCAATTGGTGTGGTTGCACCAGCGTGAAGAGGGCCGCATGTGCGAGCTCCGCAGGAGCGAGAAGGGCTCGCAGATGCAGAATTTTTCTGGGTAGGCATGGACCACAGATGTGGAATTCGCTGAGCTTGAGAGAAACCGCACTTGCGTTGCAAATTCTGCAGGTGAGGAGCCGCGGGTGCGGCTGGTGCACCGCAGGTGCGAAGAATCGCTGGGCAGTGTGTATTTTAAGACGTGATTTGTCCATTCTTCACTCATTTCTCACTTTGGTTGGGCGTTTTTGGAGCCTTTGAAGAGAGGGGATTTCATCATCTTCTATGAGGTAAGTAGTTCTTGCAAGTATTAAGTTAAATACATGACATGGAAAATGGTGGAAATTGTGGGTTTTGGGTAGAAGACCTAGAAATTTATATTTTTGGATTTTGGCCACAAATTTTGGGCATGGAATTAGGAATAAATTATATACTTGAGTTCATGAGGTTATGGGTAAACTTTATTTTTGAAAAGTTTCGTAATACGGGCACGTGGGCCCGAGGGTATTTTATCGACTATGCGATTGGGGTTAGGAATTGTTATAAATTTGATTGTTATGAGTAATTGAGCATACATTTATGGATTTGCATGATTATTGACTAGTTTTCGAGCGTTGTGCACCGAATTGAGTTGTCAGAAGGGCTTGGGAGCCGGTTATGGAAATTCGGAGCGAGGTAAGTCTCCTTTCTAACCTTGTAAGAGGGAGTTAACCCATAGGTGGACTAAAATGTTATGTGCTTCTATTTGTCGAATGCTACGTACGCACGAGGTGACGGGAGTCCATACGTGGCTACTAGCTGTGCCTATGTCCGTGTAGTTTTAGGCTTACACCATGCCTTGTTGATATTATTATTGATTTATGTTTTTTGTTTTCCTTGAGAGAGAGCGGGATTGAGTTCACTTATTAAATGTTTTAAAAGGAGTTGAATTTAAGAAATTTAATATTTAAAAGGTTTCGTTGAACTTCATAATTTCGAAAGGAATTGAGGAATATTATAATAACTTAAGAAATCTTTGTGTAACCGCGTCGCATGTATGTTTTGCGAGCGGGGTATTTCCTTCCACTACTCTTATGGGATCGGGTCGTTCCGCTTGGTAGGATTTATGTACCTCACTCTCAAGGGAGCGAGTCGTTCGCATCGGCAAGTTAATAGATGCATATATGGTTCGCGCCATTCGACCCTCTGGCAGTGAAAAATTTGCTTTTATGTTGGATCGGTCGGTACGATTCGGCATTTCCCAACTATATATATATTATCCTCATGGAATCATGCATAATATTTGGCTATAATCCAGTGTATCTAAGGGTTTTTCCCTTAATTGAATTATTTCAACCTCTTGATGAAATTCACTATATCTATGTATATGCTCTGATCACGGAGGGAACTTGCTAGTTGAGAGCTGAGTAAATTGTAAAGAAGGAAATTGCACCACAGAATTTATACTTGTTTGTTTCATATATTTACTTTGTTTCATATTTATTCATTTCTTTACTGTACCTGATGTTATTGGACCACTAGTAAGTGTCGGAGTCGACCTCTCGTCACTACTTCTTTGAGGTTAGGCGGGATACTTACTGGGTACACGTTGTTTTTTTGTACTCATACTACACTTGCTGTGCATTTTGCTGCACATGCACATATATGTCTAGCGGCCCAGTTTGGCGCAGCGGCATGGGTGATACGGAGACTTAGGTGAGCTTCACCTCTCGAGACGACCGCATCCAGCAGAGTCTATTTCAGAGTATTGTATTGTACTTCCTCTACTATCCAATTGTATTCTGGACAGATTATTATATTACATCTTATTTTCTAGAAATTTCCCATGCACTTGTGACACCGGGTTCTGGATGACTATGGGATTTATCCATTATTTAAATTTTTTAAAGACATTCGTTACTCAGTGGAAGTTCATTATTTACTATTTAATGAAATGAAAAGAAATGATTTCAAAAATATTAAAATGATAATTTAATTAACTATTTAGTGTTGGCTTGCCTGACAGTGGTGCCCGGCGCCATCATGAACTTTAATGGATTTTGGGTGGTGACAACGTGGTATCAGAGCACTAGGTTCCCTTAGGTCTCACGAGTCAAGAGCGAGTCTACTATAGTCTTGCGGGGAAACGTCTGTATGTAATGACCCAACCGGTCGTTTTGAGCTCTTCACAACCCTAAAACCTAAACCGACCGTGAGAACGCCCATCGTGGAACTAGGCTAGCCAATAACCACATGTTTACAATTTTTTTTTAAAAAATCCAATCCAATTTCAAGCATTTCATAAAATATACAGAGTTTACTAAATACATTAGGCCAATAAACAGTGCCACCATCCTCAAAAACCGGAGCCAACATGTCATGAACATCTAAGAAAAATAAGCCAAGGTATACTATTATAATACAAAACCTCCGAATGAATAAGGGAAAAAAGAGATGTTGCGGACGCTGAACAACTACCTCTATATCCCGCACTCTGGCTCCGCACGGAAAAGATAGTTAATGCTCGGTATCTGCACCTGAATCTGCACACAGGGGTGTAGGGAGTAATGTGAGTACACCACAACTCGGTAGTAATGAAAATAAATCAAGCCTAAGCGGACAAGGAATCACATAAAAATCAATGTCATCAATTCATAATATGCACATCCTTACTTTGCAACAGTATAAACATATATATATGGAATCGTCATGCCTTAAAACCAACCTCAGAAAAGTCCTTTGAAAAATGTTTATTTTCAACAGCTCCAAACCGAAAGATTTAGTATGAAAATGAAATGAATCACATAGAGGCCCCTCGGAAAAAACATATTTCATAAGTTCAGAGTGGAAGTAGTAAAATCATAAGTAACCCCTCGGGAAAAAACATGTACCATAATCAGCCCCTCCGGCATGCCTCGCAGTCACTCTTAATCAGTCACTCAGCACCTCAGGGTCACTCATAATCAGCCCTCGGGCATACCTCACCACTACTCGTAATCAGCCACTCAACACCTCATAGTCACTCATGCCTCCCAATCACTCGTCACTCGGCACTCGGTGCGCTCACTGGGGGTGTGTGCAGACTCTGGAGGGGCTCCTTCAGCCCAAAAGCTAATATCAAGCCACCTCATGGCTTATCATATCCTCACAATCAGGCCCTCGGCCTCACTCCGCAGAACCTCTGAAAAGCCCCTCGGGCAAATCAGTAAAACAGGGTACTCGAACCAAAACATTATTTTGTAAATCTCAAAGTAGTGTAAAACAGACTGAGTTTCGAAAACAGTAAGCACAATGTAGCTGAGTGAAATCATCAATAAATAGTGTGGAAAACAACAGTAAAAAGCCTCCAAATGGGTCTAAAGAGATCGAAACGAGGCCCCAAACACGGCTTATAGCCCAAATATTTCAACAATCTTTAGAACATAATTTGACATAAGGTTTTGAGTAAAATTTGCAACTCATTGGTGGCCACAGAGTGGAACTAGTCCAATCCAAAAATCAGTGCGCGCCACATACTCGTCATCCGACATGTGCACCATTCTAAAATAAGTGAGAAATATGCAGTCCGGGGTTTCATACCCTCAGGACAAGATTTATAACCATTACTTACCTCTACCGGGCCACAACACTAGTCTGCTATGCTCTTGCCCCTAAAATTGGCTCCCGATTGCTCCGAGTCTAGCCAAAACCAGTTTAACATCATCAATATATACTAAAGAACACAACCCAATCGAAAACAATCAAATTATACAAGAATCTCAAAATTTGGCCAAACCCGAGCCCCGGGCCCACATCTCGGAATTCGATAAAATTCACATCACTAGAATCCTAATCCTCCCACGATTCTATACATACCAAGAACACTAAAATCAGACCGTAATTGCCCACTCAAATCCTCAAAACAAAATTCCAATTTCCATGCACCCTTCTTCCCCAAATTTGGGTTTAATTCCAACAATTTTACAGTTTAACTACTTAGAAAACGATATATAAATGAGTTATGAACTTTAAAACCTTTCCTCTAAGTGATCCCCTTCAATTTCCTCTTCAAACCCTCTCAAAAGAACTCCCAACTCGTTCAATAATGGAGGAAAATAAACTATTCTCGCAAAAATGGCCTTTAAAACATTCTGCCCAACCATTTAATTTCCTCAGTGCAATCGCGACTATAGACACGCGATCGCGATGCACAGACCAGCCTACTAAATGCGATCGCAAACCAATACACGCGATCGCATAGAACAACTCTCCACCCCACACACGCGCCTCATAATCCTCTATGCGATCGCACCAACACCCACGCGATCGCACTGCCTTACCTGACCAACCTATGCGATCGCAATCCTAACCACGCGATCGCATTGAAGGATTCACTGTTGCTAAAAGACAAGAAAACAACAGTCTTCTTAAGGCCAAAAAGTGCCCGTTTGAGCATCCGAAATACACCCGAGGCCCCCGGGACCTCAACCAATCCTACCAACACATCCCATAACATCATTCAAACTTAGTCGAGCCTTTGAAATACAAAAAGCAACATGAAAACACCAAAATTACATCAAATTGAAGACTATGAACTTTGAAACTTCCAAATTTCGCCAACTACGCCGAAACCAACAAAAACACCTTCGATTAACCTGAGATTTTGCACACATACCCAAAATGAAATTACGGACATGTTCCAACTTCCGGAATCCTATCCCGACCCCGATAGCCTATTTTCCACTGCCGACCGAAAATCCCTAAAAACTAACTTTCGCCAGTTCAAGCCTAATTTTACACCGGACATCAAAACATCATTCAGAAAACACTCCTAAGTCCCAAATCACCTAACGAAGCTATCCGAGCCATAAAATCCGCATTCCGAGGTCGTTCACCAATAAGTCAACTCTCAGTTGACTTTCTCAACTATTAGGCTACTTTGAGAGACTAAATGCCTCAATTCTCATCATCACCACTCCAGACCCCAAACCAACCGACCCAACACAACAAAAATAGGCTAGCAATATATGAGAAATGCATAAATAGGTGAAACGGGGTAAATCTCACGGAACGACCGGCCAGGTCGTTACATCCTCGCCCTCTTAAACAAACGTTCGTCCTTGAACGGGTCTAGAAACATACCTGGAGTCTTGAATAAGTGAGCATATCTGTCCCGCATCTCCCGCTCGGTCTCCCAGGTGGCATCCTCCACCGGCTGCCCTCGCCACTGAACCTTCACTGAAAGTATATCCTTAAACCTCAGCTTCCTGACTTGTCGACCCAAAATAGCCATTGGCTCTACCTCATATGACATATCACCCTCGAGCTGGACTGTGTTGAAGTCCAAAACATGAGACGGGTCACCAACATACTTCTGGAGCATCGAAACATGGAATACCGGATGAATACTCGATAAACTAGGAGGCATGGCAAGCCTATAAGCCACCTCCCGAACCCTCTGAACCACCTCAAATGGCCCAATGAACCTGGGACTCAGCTTCCCCCTCTTCCCGAATCTCATAACACCCTTCATGGTCGACACCTTCAGCAACACCTTATCCCCAACCATGAAAGACACATCCAGGACCTTTCCGTCCGCATAACTCTTCAGCATAGACTGCGCCGTGCGAAGCCGCTCTTGAATAAACTTCCCTTGCCCAACGCATCCTGAACCAAGTCTGTGCCCAATATCTTTCTTCATCCTCCTCCACCAATAATGCTGCCTCAAATCCTGATACATCTTTGAGGCACCTGGATGGATGGAATACCGCGAACTATGAGCCTCTGCTAGAATAATAATTTTCAAAGCCCATCTGCATTGGCCATGCAAATCCGGCCCTGCATCCTCATGAACCCATCATCACCAATAACCACATCCTTGGCATCACCGTGACGGACCCTGTCCTGAAGAACAATCAAATGTGGATCATCATACTAGGGTGTTCTAATCTGATCGTAAAGAGAAGACCTGGATGCTACACAAGCCAATACCCACGAGGGCTCTGATAGATCCAATCTCACCAACCGACCCGCTAAGGCCTGAACATCAAGGGCTAATGGCCGCTCTACTACTGGAAGGTAGGCTCCCCAAACTCTCTGCTCTGCGACTCAGGGCATCAGCCACTACATTGGCCTTCCCCGGATGATATAAGATAGTGGGGTCATAATCCTTGAGAAGCTCTAACCATATCCTCTGACGCAAATTCAAGTTCTTTTGCCTCAGCAAATACTGCAAACTACGATGGTCAGTAAAAATCTCACACTTCACTCCATACAAATAATGCCTCAAAATCTTCAAGGTATGAACAATGGCAGCTAACTCAAGATCGTGCAATGGATAATTCTTCTCGTGCACCTTCAACTGTCTAGAGGCGTAGGCAATCACCCTACCATCCTGCATCAATACCTCTCCCAAACCAACTCTAGAAGCATCACAATAGACTGTGTAAGAACTCGAACCAGTAGGCAAAACTAGTACCGGAGCTGTGGTCAATGCTGACTTGAGCTTCTGAAAGCTCTCCTCACACTCATCAGACCATCTGAATGGAGCACCCTTCTAGGTCAATCTGGTCAAAAGCGAAGCAATAGAAGAGAATCCCTCCGCAAAGTGACGGTAATATCCCGCCAAACCAAGGAAACTCCTAATCTCTATAGCTGAGGACGGTCTGGGCGAACTCTGCACCGCCTCTATCTTCTTCGGATCAACCTGAATACCATCACTAGACACCACGTGCCCCAAGAAAGCTACTGAACCAAGCCATAACTTGGAGACTTTTGCATAAAGCTTCTCTTCCCTCAACCTCTGTAACACAACTCTCAAATGATGACCATGCTCTTCCTGGCCACGAGAATAAACCAGGATGTCATCAATGAACATAATAACAAAATAATCAAGGTAAGGCTGATACACGCTGTTCATCAATTGCATGAACGCATATGGGGCATTGGTCAGCCCAAATGACATAACCAATAACTCATAATGACCATATCTGGTCCTGAAAGCAGTCTTCGGAATGTCAGATCCTGAATATTCAACTGATGATACCCATATCTCAAGTCAATCTTGGAAAACACTCTGGCTCCCTGAAGCTGGTCAAACAAATCATCAATGCGGGGCAAGGGGTACTGATTCTTCACCGTAACTCTGTTCAGCTATCGATAATCAATACACATACCCATGGACCCATCCTTCTTCTTCACGAACAACACCGGTGCACCCCAAGGTGACACACTAGGCCGAATGAACCCCTTATCCAGGAGTTCATGAAGCTGCTCCTTCAACTCCTTTAGCTCCGCTGGTGCCATACGATAAGGTGGGATAGAAATAGGCAAGGTGCCTGACACCAAGTCAATACCAAAATCAATATCCCTGTCAGGTGGCATGCCTGACAGGTCTGCAGGAAACACATCCGGAAAGTCACGAACCACAAGAACTGAATCAATAGCGGGAGTCTTACCACCGACGTCCCTCACAAAGGCCAAATAAGATAAACAACCTTTCTCAACCATGCGTTGAGCCTTCAGGTAGGAAATCACCCTGCTAGTCATATACTTGGAAGAACCTCTCCACTCAACCCTCGGACACCCTGGCATAGCTAAGGTCACGGTCTTAGCATGACAATCAAGAATCGCATGGCACAAAGATAACCAATCCATGCCCAATATCACATCAAAATCGACCATGTTGAGTAACAGTAGGTCCACTCGGGTCTCCAGACCCCCAATAGATATCATACACGACCGATACACACGGTCCACAACAACAGTATCGCCCACTGGAGTCGATACATGAACAGAGGTGACTAGAGACTCACGGGGCTTATCCAGAAAACGGGCAAAATATGAAGAAACATAGGAATATGTAGAACCAGGGTCAAATAAAGCCAAGGCATCTCGGTAACAGATTGAGACAATACCTGCGATCACGACATCTGAGGCCATAGCATCTGGCCTGGATGGAAATGCATACATGCGAGCCTGACCTCCCCCTGCTCGACCTCCCCCTCTAGGGTGGCCTCTGTCTGACTGACTACTACCCCTGGCTGTCTGGGCGGGTGGTGAAGTAACTGGAGCTGAAGTCGAGGGCTGGCCCCTCTATTGAGAAGATCCACCGGAACAGGGGGGACACTGCCTCCACACGTTCCCGAACTCTCCACACTCAAAACAACTCCCTACAGCTGGAGGTGGGGACTGATAGAAACCCCTAGCACCCGAACGACCAATAGAAGACTCATGCATAGAAGAACTCTGAACTGGGGGTGCTCGAGCTGCACTCTAAGCTGGGAGGGCACCAAATGAAGTACGGCCTAACTGAGATCCACGGGGACCATGCCCCGAAGATACACCATTATATGTTGGGCGGCCTGACTGAGGAGGCTTGAATGAATGGCCCCTACCCTGCTGAAACTGCCCCCTGAAGGGAGCACCACTAGAACTGCCCGAACCACGAGTCCTCTTGGCCTCCCTCTCCTCCCGCTCCTGACGACGAACGGACTCAACATCTCGAGCTATGTCAACAACTTGCTCGAATGAAGCACCCGATACTCTCTCCTGAGTCATAAATAGTCGGAGCTGATAAGAAAGACCATTTACAAACCTCCTCACCCTCTCCCTATCAGTAGGGACAATCTCAGAAGCATGCCTAGGAAACTCGGAAAACCTCATCTCGTACTAAGTAACTGATAACTCTCCCTGGCGCAGCTACTCAAACTGCTTACGCTACTTCTCCAAAAAGATCGTGGAGAATTGCTGCCAGGTGAGACGTGCTAAACCAACTGGCCTACGCCTCTCGAATGACTCCCACCAAGTAAAGGTAGCACCCGCAAACTAAAATGTAATAAATGAGACCCCACTGGTCTCCAAAATACCCGCAATACATAGTATCCTCTAGCACTTATCTAGAAACCCCTGGGCATCCTCGCCCTCTATACCACTGAAAGTCGGAAGCTGAAGTCTGTTGAACCTCTCCAACCTGCGCTGCTCGTCCTCAGGCATAGCAATGACCACATAATACTTGACCGGAGAAACTGGTTGAGCTAGGGCTGCTACCGGTGCCTGAATACCCCGTACATCTTGCTTAGGTGCCCGGGCAGCTGGAGTCTGATTGCCTCCCCCGGCCTGAGCTGTGGTGGCAGTAGAAGACATGGCGACTGCTTGAGCCAAACTGGTACACACTGTTAATATCTGAGACTGGGTCTCCTGAAGACCCGGAATAACCATAGGCACTGCCGATGCCTGATCCTGTCCCACTGCAACACCATCGGCGGGAACCTGATCCTGATCGATAGGGGGATCCTGTGGTATTGCCCTGCCTGCTGCGCGGGCTGGCCCCTACCTCTACCACAGCCTTGACCTCTCGCTGGTCTAGCCGGTGACTGGTCACTCTAATCGGTATTGCATGTCCTCACCATCTGTGAGAGAATGAAACAACGTAAGTTCAGATTTCAAGAATCAATAGATTAGCATGAAAGAGTTCAATAAATATAGAAATGTTTCCTAAGAGTTCGGCAGCCTCTCGAAGATAAGTACAAACGTCTCCGTACCAATCCTCAAGACTCTACTAAACCTGCTCATGACCGTTGAGTCCTATGGAACCTACTGCTCTGATACCAAACTGTCACGACCCCAAAACCTAAACCGGCCGTGATGGCGCCTATCGTGAAACTGGGCTAGCTAATAACCACATTTTTACAATTTTATTTTTTATCTTATTTTTTTAAAAATTCCTATCCAATTTCAAGCATTTCATAAAATATACAGAGTTTACTAAATACATTAGGCCAATAAACAGTGCCACCAACCCCAAAACCCGGAGCTAACATGTCATGCGCATCTAAGAAAAATATGCCAAGGTATGCTATTATAATACAAAACCTCCGAATAAATAGCTAGCTACAACAAGAAGGGAAAAAGAGATATTGCGGACGCTGAACAACTACTTCTATATCCCGCACTCTGGCTCCACACAGAAAAGATAGCTAATGCTCGGTATCTGCACCTGACTCTGCACACAGGGGTGCAGGGAGTAATGTGAGTACACCAACTCAGTAGTAATGAAAATAAATCAAGCCTAAGCGGAAAGGAATCACATAAAAATCAATGTCATCAATTCACAATATGCACAACCTTACTTTGCAACAGTATAAACATAGATATATGGAATCGTTATGCCTTAAAACATACCTCTGAAAAGTCCTTTGAAAAATGTTTATTTTCAGTAGCTCCAAACCGAATGATTTTGTATGAAAATGAAATGAATCATATAGAGGCCCCTCGGACAAAACATATTTCATAAGTTCAGAGTGAAAGTAGTAAAATCATAAGTAGCCCCTCGGGCAAAAACATGTATCATAATCAGCCCCTCGGGCATGTCTCACAGTCACTCAACACCTCACGGTCACTCATAATCAGCTCCTCGGGCATACCTCACCACCACTCGTAATCAGTCACTCAGCACCTCACAGTCACTCATGCCTCCCAATCACTCGTCACTCGGCACTCGGTGCGCTCATTGGGGGTGTGTGCATACTCCGGAGGGGCTCCTTCAGCCCAAGCGCTAATATCAAGCCACCACGTGGCATGTCATATCCTCATAATCAGGCCCTCGGCCTCACTCAACAGAACTTCTCAAAAGCCCATCAGGAAAATCAGTAAAATAGGGTACTTGACCCAAAACATCATTTTGTAAATCTCAAAGTAGTGTAAATCAGGCTGAGTTTCGAAAACAGCAAGCACAATGTGGCTGAGTGAAATCATCAATAAATAGTAAGGAAAACAGTAGTAAAAAGCCCCCAAAGGGGGTCTAAACAGATCGGCACGAGGCTCCAAACACGACTTATAGCCCAAATATTTCAACAATCTTTAGAACATAATTTAACATAAGGTTTTGAGTAAAATATGCAACTCATTAGTTGCCGCGGAGTGGACCTAGTCCAATCCAACAATCAGTGCGCACCACATACTCGTCATCCAACATGTGCACAATTCTAAAATCAGTGAGAAATATGTAGTCGAGGGTTTCATACCCTCAGGACAAGATTTATAACCATTATTTACCTCTACCGAGCCACAACACTAGTCTCTATGATCTTGCCCCTCAAATTGGCTCCCGATTGCTCCGAATCTAGCCAAAACCAGTTTAACATCATCAATATATACTAAAGGAACACAACCCAATCGAAAACTATCAAATTATACAAGAATCTAGTAATTTGGCCAAACCCGAGCCCCGAGCCCCGAGGCCATGTCTCAGAATTCGATAAAATTTACATCACTAGAATCCTCGTCCTCCCACGATTCTATACATACCAAGAACACTAAAATCGTACCACAATTACCCACTCAAATCCTCACAAGAAAATTCCAATTCCGTGCAACCTTCTTCCCCAAATTTGGGTTTAATTCGAACAATTTTACGGTTTAATTACTTAAAAAACGACATATAAACGAGTTATGAAGTTTAAAACCTTACCTCCAAGTGATCCCCTTCAATTTCCTCTTCAAACCCTCTCAAAAGAGCTCCCAACTCGTTCAGTAATTGAGGAAAATGAACTATTCTCGCACAAATGGACTTTAAAACATTCTGCCTAGCCATTTAATTTCCTTAGTGCAATCGCAACTCTAGACATGCTATCGCGATGCATAGACCAGCCAACTAAATGCGATCGCAAACCAATACACGCGATCGCATAGAATAACTCTCCACCCCACACACGTGACTCATAATCCTCTACGCGATCGCACTGCCTTACCTGACCAACCTACGTGATCGCAATCATAACCACGCGATCGCATTGAAGGATTCACTGCTGCTAAAAGACAAGAAAACAACAGTCTTCTTAAGGCCAAAAAGTGCCCGTTTGAGCATCCGAAATACACCCGAGGCCCCCGGGACCTCAACCAATCCTACCAAAACACCCCATAACATCATTCAAACTTATTCGAGTCTTCAAAACACCAAAAACAACATGAAAACACCAAAATTACATCAAATTGAAGCCTATGAACTTTGAAACTTCCAAATTTTGCAACTACGCCGAAACCAACCAAAACACCTCCGATTGACCTAAAAGTTTGTACACATACCAAAAATTACATTACGGACCTGTTCCAACGTCCGGAATCCCATTCCGACCTCGATAGCCTATTTTCCACTACCGACCGGAAATCCCCAAAAACTAACTTTTGCCAATTCAAGCCTAATTCTACAGCGGACATCAAAACTTCATTCCGAACACACTCCTAAGTCCCAAATCACCTAATGAAGCTATCCAAGCCATAAAATCCACATTCCGAGGTCGTTCACTAATAAGTCAACTCTCAGTTGACTTTCTCAACTATTAGGCTACTTTGAGAGACTAAATGCCTCAATTCTCACCATGACCACTCCAGACGCCAAACCAACTGACTTAACAGAACAAAAACATGCTAGTAATGTATGACAAATGCAGAAATGGGGGGAAACGGGGTAAATCTCACGGAACGACCGGTCGGGTCGTTACAGAGCTCTAGCGCATCGTTCAGCGGTTTGAAGTTATGAACAGCTTCATTTCAGGTATTATGAATCATAGGCATGGTTGGAGTTGAATATCGGGAAGTTCGGAGTCAAATTGGAAATAAAATTCTCATTTCAGAAGCCTTAAGTTGGAGAAATTGACTAAGAATGGAACTTTGAGTAAACGACCTCCCAATTAGGATTTGAAGGTTCCAGTAGGTTCGTATGATGATTTCGTACTTGGGCGTATATCCGGATCGAGTTTTGGATAACCCGGGAGCATTTCAGTATGTATTGTGGAAGTCAGCATTTTTGAAGAAATTTTCTATGTTTGGCTTGAAGCGCATTTCAATGATATTGATGTCCATTTGGGATTCTAAGCCTAGGAATAGCTCTATATGGTGATTCTGGAGTTGGGAGCGCGATTGGAAGTGAATTCGAACGTTCGTAGGTCATTTTGAAGTCATTTGGCTAAAGATAGAATTTGAAGGTTTTTGAGAAATCTGACCGGAAGTGGAAATTTTGATATCGGGGTTGGAATGTGATTTCGGAAGTTGGAGCAGGTCCGTAATGTTGAATATGACTTGTGTGAAAAATTTGGGATCAATCCGACATGATTTGATAGGTTTCGGCATCAGAGGTGGATGTTTGAAATCTCTAAGTTCATAAAGATTGAATTGAGTTGCGATCCATTGTTTCGATGTTATTTGATGTGATTTGAGGCCTCGAGCAGGTCCACATTATGTTTTGGAACAAGTTGGTGTAATTGGACGGGGCCTCGGGTGGATTCCGGGTGGTTAACAGGTCAAGTTTGGAGTTTGAAGAAGAGCTGAGATTACTGTCATCTGGTGTGACCGCACCTGCGAGGATTTGGCCGTAGGTGTGGCTTTGGCGCCACAGGTGCGAAAATTTGATGGCTTGGCTGGTAGCACAGGTGCGAGGTAATATCCGCACCTGCGAAGGTGCAGATGCAGACATTGGGGCTCAGGTGTGAGTTTTGGCTAGAGCTGAGGAAGCCGCAGGTGCTGGAGTTTGGTCGCACCTGCGGAATCGCAGGTGCGAGATGAGGATTGCATGTGCGAAAATGAGGCTGGGCAGATTGTTTTTAAAACGGGATTTCTTCGCCATTTCTTCATTATTTCACTTGGCATGGGCGACTGTGGGGAGCTTCGAGGAGAGGTTTTCGTCAAGGATAACAAGGTAAGCTATTCCCACTCATCTCAAGTTAAATACAAGGTATATGCACGGATTAAAACATGAAAAATTGTGGAAAATTGGGATTTTGGAGGAAAGACCTAAAAATTTGTATTTTGGATTTCTACCACGAATTGAGCATGTATGTTTGAGTAAATGATATATTTGAGCCAGTAAAGCTATGGGTAGAATTTATCTTCGAGAAGTTTTGGATTCCGGGCACGTGTGCCCAAGGGCATTTTGGTCAACTCCTTGAGCAAAGATAGGAGTTTATATAATTTGAATTGTTAACAAATATTAGAGAATATTTTCACTGGGTTGCCGTTATTTGGTTATCTTTGGGGCTTTGTGCATCAATTGGAATATTCGGAAGGGCTTGGGAGCCGGTTACGGAATTTCGGAGCGTGGAAAGTCTCCTTTCTAACTTTGTGAGGGGGAATTGTCCCCATAGGTGAACTAAATGATTACATGCTATTACTTGCGGGGGATACGTACACACGAGGTGACGGGAGTCCGTGCGAACCTACTAATATGCTTATGTCTGGGTAGTCTAGGACCCACTAGCATACCTTATATATTGTACTTGTGATCTTGCCAATAATATTAGACAGCTAATATGATCGAAATAGTAATTGAATACCTAAGAAGACTAGAGTTAATTTTCAAGACTAGAGTTAATTTTCTTAATCATCTAGAAAGAGAATTGATTCCTCCATGGATAATTGTATTCCTGATAAGGTTATATTATTCAATATTATTAAACATGGTAAATGAGTTTCAAACAAAGATTTAAATGCTATTTTTCGTGTTCCCTTAAGAATAATTTTACCACTTTCCTGAGTAACTGTTTTCTTGATAAAAATGCGGATTTATTATGTGAATATGTGTACATATGAGCACCTGAGTCGCATGTATGATTCACGAGCAGGTTAACCTTATTATTATTATGTTGACCGCATCACATAACCGATTCGCGAGCGGGGAAAATAGATGCATCTATGGTTTGAGTCGTTCAACCCTCGGCAGTGCACAGTTTATTATTATTGGTCCGCACCGTTTGACCCTCGGCACTTTGTTTGCGCATGATAATTGTTGCGTATTTCCTGTGATTTATACATGTTTATCGGCCTAGAGAAATTCTTAATTGGCAGTTAAAAAGAAGAAGAATTGATGTGTAAAATATGAAATAAGTCTGATGTTTCTTATCCCTGATTATTATCTAAGTGTCTATGATACTCATGCTTAGCACCTCACTTGATTAAAATTAACCGACTTATAGTAAGTGTCTAATTCGACCTCTCGTCACTACCTCTCTGAGGTTAGGCGGGATAGTTACTGAGTACACGTTGTTTTCGTACTCATGCTACACTTGCTGTGCATTTTTATTGCACAGGTACTTTCATAGCGAAGTGGCTGGTTTGGAGACTTAGGCGAGCTGCATCATCCGGAGGCGATCCGCTGCTGACAGAGTCTCCCTCATATTGTATTTATTTTCATTTTAAATTCTTTGTCCAATTTGTGTTTCGGACAAGCTTTGTAGTATTTGTGAAATTCATAGAATTTGCTCATGCACTTGTGACACCGGGTTATGGGAAGTGTATGGGATGTATTTTATAAAAATGGAAGATTAAACTTTCGTATTTACTTAACGGATTTTTGTTTAGTTATTACGTAATAGGTTAAATGTAATGATTTCAAAAATGTTAAAACAAGAATTTAACTTAACTATTTAATGATTGACTTGCCCGTCAATGGTGTTCGGCGCCATCACGACCTTATAGATTTTAGGTCGTGACAACATCGTATCAGAGCTCTAGGTTCCCTTAGGTCTCATGAGTCATTAGCAAGTCTAGTAGAGTCTTGCGGATCGGTATGTAGACGTATGTACTTATCTTTCAGAGGCTACAGGGCTGTTAGGAGTACTTCCCTTCTTGATTCCTCATCGTGCGCCTCTGTGGCTTATGCCTATGTTTCTTCCTACTCAATCTTACGCGTCGCGAAGCGCTTGCTATGAATTAGGAATTTGCGGAATTGAAATGGTGCTACGGATATGATGCGAGATGTTTTCCATGTGTAATTGGTTGGGGTTGTTGTTGTGTCCCTGTAGAAGGATAACATGTTGTTTCAGCTCAGTAGCTGTGTTTCTGAGAGCCTTAAGGCTATGCTCAGGTAGTGATGATGCTTACGATTGGTTATCGCGCGATGTCGGCATGATGATAGAATGCTTGCCCATATGTTGGGGGTGATGAATGGCTTGAAGGGAGGTCTTCTCAGGGCGTGATTTCGAGATTTCAGCATTTTAGTTCCGGCAGAGGAAAGGCATTTTGACTATAAATGGCCAGGTTTTGGATTGATAAAGCAGTAAGACTTGGTGTTTTCAAGTGAGGTGGGATATTCACCTGTGATGTGATATCGTTGTCATTGATCGAATGGAATGTGTTAAGTCTGCCGGTGCTATGGTTTCTTCGCTTGCATTGGGTCAGAGTGTTATGAAGTAGTATTGAAGAAGCGGTTGTTAGAGATCATGATGCGTGGTGGTTCATGACTGAATAGTTATTTCTAATGAAGGCAGATCGAGAAAGATGATCCTCGGAGAGTTTGAAGTCGTGGTGATCTGCTGGTGTAAGAGCTGCAGAGAATGATATTGAATTGAACATTATATGACGAAGGAAGACATGTGAGAAGTGTCAGGCGGCGACTAAATTTCTAAAAGGCCAGGTGTAAGGAATGGAAATCAGATAGTTGTTTGAAGGAATGAGATTTACAAGTGGGAGAGTGGAATCGTAGCACAGGAGTTCAGTGGTAAGACAACTGCCTATCTTGAAGGAAAGTTTGAGAGTTTTAGTGGATGGTGATTGGTCTACGAGCTTAAGTTGAAATATGGGTTATTTCGGAACAAGGTTGGATACAACATGGGGGAGTTGTTAGGAATGAAGAAGGATGCAATGTGGCAGTGAATTTGAAGATGTTGTAGCGCATTTAATAGACGTCCATGAGGAGCGGACGGACTAGTAAAGTTGGTAGAGGAAGAAAGGCGCATGATAGGGTAGTGATGTTGTAGAGAGTGTGCAGTACATCATCGTTGGAAGGTGTCAGTTGGTGATTTCCACAGGTGGGTTATCTCCTGTAAGTAGGTTAGCGGCTGTGTTGTTGGCAAGTTTCTGTGAGGGATAGTGGCTTTTCGGTAGGAGGCAGAATGTGTGAATGATGCTAGAGAATTTGAGTATTTAGGGAATGCAGACAGGGGAATTCGGAAGAATTTGACGGATTAGTTAAGCAAAATCATGCTAAAGAAGGAAAAAGGATCTCATCAGGGTCTAGAGTGGTGCAAGGAGTAGCTTCAGGCTAAGTACGGGAGTCCCACCGCCTGCATTTGGGTTGTAGGAGTATGTTATCATGGGGGTGCGGATTGTCGGCGCGTTGGCAAGTTATTACAGCTAAGGGAAATGAGTAAAATGGTGATTGTGCATGGGATTTGAGGAATGTCTGCAAAAGTTGTCCCTATTGGACTAGGGTTAGGCTTTGGAGGATTCAGAATTTATGCTTAAGGCAGAGGCGGGCTGTAGGGTAGTGACTCAGTCACGTGCTTCATTGAAAAGGGTGTTCATGTGATAGAAGAGCCTTGGAGTTGATTTTATTCGGGGCCAGTTAGAGTGGGTGACTCTCAATAGCGATCCTAGTGAATTCAAAAGTTAAGAATGCGGTGTTAGGGTTAAAGGCAGCAGTATGATAGAGCATTTAGCTTTTGCAACGTAATTCCTGAGAAAGGGAAAATAATTGGAGTGTTCTATGTTATTTTTAGCGTGCAGGATAGTATTGGAGGAGTGAGAAAAATAAACTCCGGGTTGTAGAAATATAATCAAGAGGGTATGAGACGGTTTGCGGGATTAGGGCAGCATGGTCTCCTGAATTAAGGTCACTCAGTATGAGTGAGCGTTGAGTTGCTATGAGTTGAAGGAAGTTACTATTATTCCTGAGGCAATTAAAGATGATTAAAAGAAGATAGATTGATTAGCCATGGTTGAAATGGAATATGTACGGCAGTGATAAGTTTCGTCAGTGTAATTAAATTATGCATGTGGTATGGGCCGGTATGTGCGAGGCTTGTCGGCCGTCTTAATAGATTTCATATGAGAGCATTCGAGTGCTATGGCCTGTCAGGTGTAGGCGGATCCCGAAAGGTTTATGGTGGTTCAAACCACTACTTAAGGATTTGTATGTTGGGTGATTGTGAGAATTCACTTGAGTATTGTTATTGTTCTCTTGAATTGAGGTAAGTAAGAGGTTTATATATGATGAGATGTTTCCCTGTTACTGGTTCAGGAGTTATGATGGAATTCTTGCGCAATCTCATATTGGCATGTTAGGTGCAGTAAACAGTGTGTAACTAGGAGTAAGAATAAAGATTGTGGTTCGATGTTAACAAGGATGTCATGAGCTTAGATGAGCAAGAAAATGTGATTTGAAAGTCCAGAGTAAGCTGGTGTTATCTTTAGTGTCACCTGAGATCGATATTCGGTGGACGAGGCTTTGCATCCTAGTTATGGGTTCCTGATTTGTTTTACAGCGTTAGTATGGCCAATGGTGGATGTGCAGGCTTGCTACCTTGTGTGGAAGGTCGTGGGAGCGTGACCACGTGATGATGGTATAACTAGGCCGATTTCGGGGTGTTGTCTCGGCTATGATGGTTGATTTTGCGTGTTATGAGAGGAAGTGGGTTATTTTGGACCCAGGTACGGCTATAGGCCTAGTTCATTGCGAGCGGAATCGGCCTGAAGTGTATGAATGGATTTAAACTAGATTATGGGGTTCATGTGAAGCAGATGTGTTCATTTCAGTATGGCGCTCCTCAAGGAGGGGTGTTAGAATATCAGGTGTTGTTCCGTCTTCGTCAAATTCATGTGATATTATAATTATGTCGTGTGAGTTGTGAAACGGCTTGATAATTTCTTATGTGTTGAGGTCCCGCATAGTGATGATGTTATGTGAGCAAGATAACTCTTAAGATCCAGAGTATATATACATATCGCACCTCAGTTGTGCTTGAGTTTTGTAGCATATGGCTTTATGAGTCTCCCCAGGATGGTATTATGCACTTAGCGTGCTTGTGACCGGTATTCAGTAAATTATATCAGTGAGCAATTAAGCTCCGTGTATATTTCCTTGTGTGAATTTTATGTGTGGACCGACTGGCATGTCGCCACGGGCATGTTATTGGGATCGGGTGGCACGCCACCATGGGTATGTTATTTGGAGCGGGTTGCCCGCCGCACAAGTGTGATATTGAGTACGGTCCCCTATATCTATTTTCTGAGGAAAGTTCATATTAGTTGCGTGAGTTGAGTATTCCCTTCCTGAGTCATTTCTTATGAATCATGTTCGAGTTGTGGCCTATTGGCGCGATGTGGTATCATGTGAGACAGTTGGTCATGTTTGGGGTGATTTGTTGTCTGAGAAGTTCATACTGGGTGAGACGAGATTTTTGGATCAGGGATCAGCGCGATAAGATTATGCAAAATATATTAAAGGACAATTATCATTATTTGGTTCGTAATGAGATGATGATCTAAGTCAAAAAGGAGAGATTCAATGTTTGTTTAACTCGGCAGTTGGTTATGAATTTCTACACATCTCCTCCGTTGTGGTGGTATCGCCAGCATTATAGCAGGATGTATATATATATATCATAAGGTGCATTGGGAGCATCAGATTCGTGGAATTTTGGCTATTAAGGTTCATGGAGTGTCATTGTGGTCAGATGATGAATTATGCGGTGCATGGTGCTAATTCAGCCAAGGTATGCAGTCATGTTCTGGTATATCTTTTGGTAGTTGATACGATGTTTATATATTGGAACTAGGCCTAACAGAGAAATTTCAGGGGTTGGAATTGGATTATGAGCTTATAATATGGATAAAAGAAGAAATCGTCAGATTTGATCAAGCTAATGTACTCAACTGAGTTGTGGTAGCACGGGAAGGTGCTCGAGGTGTTAAATAGTGATTTCAGATAACTCCAAAGCAGTTCTTAGCACGTTTGAGGACGAACGCCTGTTTAAGTGGGGGAGAATGTAACGACCCTACCGATCATTTTGAGCTCTAGCGCGTCGTTCAACGGTTTGAAGTTATGAGCAGCTCCATTTCAAGTATTATGACTCGTAGGCATGGTCGGAGTTGAATTTCGGGAAGTTTGAAGTCAAATTGGAAAGAAAATTCTCATTTCAGAAGCCATAAGTTGGAGAAATTGACTAAGATTGGAATTTTTAGTAAACGACCTCCCAATCAGGATTTGAAGGTTCCAGCAGGTTCGTATGATGATTTCGAACTTAGGCGTATGTCCGGATAGGGGTTTGGATAACCAAGGAGCGTTTCGGTGTGTATTGTGGAACTCAACATTTTTGAAGAAATTTTCTAAGTTTGGCTTGAAGTGCATTTCAGTGATATTGATGTCCGTTTGGGATTCCGAGCCTGGGAATAGCTGTGTATGGTGATTCTGGAGTTGGGAGCGTGATCGGAAGTGAATTTGTATATCCGTAGGTCATTTTGAAGTCATTTGGCTAAAGATAGAATTTGAAGGTTTTTGAGAAATCCGACCGGAAGTGCAAATTTTGATATCGGGGTCAGAATGCGATTCCGAAAGTTGGAGCAGGTCCGTAATGTCAAATATGACTTGTGCGCAAAATTTGGGGTCAATCGGACGTGATTTGATAGGTTTAGGCATCGGAGGTGGAATTTTGAAATCTCTAAGTTCATAAAGATTGAATTGAGTTGCGATCCATTGTTTCGATGTTATTTGATGTGATTTGGCGCCTCCAGCAGGTCCACATTATGTTTTGGAATAGGTTGGTGTAATTGGACGGGGTTTCGGGGGCCTCGGGTGAATTCTGGGTGGTTAACTGATCATGTTTGGAGTTTGAAGAAGTGCTGAGATTGCTGTCATCTGGTGGTAACGCACCTGCGAGGATTTGGCTGCAGGTGCGACTTTGGCGCCGCAGGTGCGAAAATTTTGTGGCTTGGCTGGGAGCGCAGGTGTGAGGTAATTTCTGCACCTGCGAAGGTGCAGATGCGGACAATAGGGCGCATGTGTGAGTTTTGGCTAGAGCTGAGGAAGCCGCAGGTGCGGGGGTTTGGTCGCACCATGAAGATTGCATGTGCGGAAATGAGGCTGGGCAGATTGTTTTTAAAACGGAATTTCTTGGCCATTTCTTCATTATTTCACTTGTCATGGGCGATTGTGGGGAGCTTCAAGGAGGGGTTTTCGTCAAGGATCACAAAGTAAGTTATTCCCACTCATCTCAAGTTAAATACAAGGTATATGCATGGATTAAAACATGAAAAATTGGGATTTTGGAGGAAAGACCTAAAAATTGTATTTTGGATTTCTACCACGAATTGAGCATGAATGTTTGACTAAATGATATATTTGAGCTAGTAAAGCTATGGGTAGAATTTATCTTCGAGAAATTTCGGATTCCGGGCACGTGTGCCCGAGGGCATTTTGGTCAATTCCTTGAGCAGAGATAGGAGTTTATATAATTTGATTTCTTAACAAATATTAGAGTATATTTTCATTGGGTTGCCGTTATTAGGTTAGCTTTGGGGCGTTGTGCATAAATTGGAATCCTCGGAAGGGCTTGGGAGCCGGTTACGGAATTTCGGAGTGAGGTAAGTCTGCTTTCTAACTTTGTGAGGGGGAATTGTCCCCATAGGTGAACTAAATGAATACATACTATTACTTGCGGGGGCTACGTACGCACGAGGTGACATGAGTCCGTGCATAGCTACTAATATGCTTATGTCCGGGCAGTCCAGGACCCACTAGCATGCCTTATTTGTTGTACTTGTGATCTTGCCAATAATATTAGACCACTTATATGATCGAAATAGTAATTGAATACCTAAGAAGACTAGAGTTCATTTTCTTAATCATCTAGAAAGAGAATTGATTCCTCCGTGGATAATTGTATTCCTGATAAGGTTATATTATTGAATATTATTAAACTTGGCCAATGAGTTTCAAACATAGATTTAAATGCTATTTTTCGTGTTCCCTTAAGAAGAATTTAACCACTTTCCTGAGTAACTGCTTTCTTGATAAAAATGCGGATTTATTATATGAATATGTGTACATATGAGCACTTGAGCCGCATGTATGATTCGTGAGCAGGTTAGCCTTATTATTATTATGTTGACCACGTCGCATGACCGATTCGCGAGCGGGGAAAATAGATGCATCTATGGTTCTAGCCGTTCGACCCTCGGCTGTGCACAATTTATTATTGTTGTTTCGCACCGTCCGACCCTCGACACTTTGTTTGTGCATGATATTTGTTGCATATTTCCTATGATTCATACATGTTTATCGGCCTAGAGAAATTCTTAATTGCCAGTTAAAGAGAAGAAGAATTGATGTGTAAAATGTGAAATAAGTATGATGTTTCTTATCCCTGATTATTATCTAATTGTCTATGACACTCATGCTAAGCACCTCACTTGATTAAAATTAACCGACTTATAGTAAGTGTCTAATTCGACCCCTCGTCACTACCTCGATGAGGTTAGGCGGGATATTTACTGAGTACACATTATTTTCGTACTCATGCTTCACTTGCTGTGCATTTTTATTGCACAGGTACTTTCATAGCGAAGTGGCTGGTTTGGAGGCTTAGGCGAGCTGCATCATCCGGAGGGGATCCACAGCTCACAGAGTCTCCCTCATACTGTATTTATTTTTATTTTAAATTCCTTGTCCAATTTGTATTTCGGACAAGCTTTGTAGTATTTGTGAAATTCTTAGAATTTGCTCATGCACTTGTGACACCGGGTTCTGGGATGTGTATGGGATGTATTTTATCAAAATAGAACCTTATGAATTTTGGTTTATGACACTGTACTTATCTTCGAGAGGCTACAGGGCTATTAGGAGTACTTCCCTTCTTGATTTCCTCATCGTGCGATTCGATCCCTTGGAGGCTTATGCCTTCATTTCCTTTCCATTTAATCTTATGCGACGCGAAGCGCTATTCATGAATCGGGAAGCGAATAATTGCAATGATGCTACAGATATGGTGCGGGATGTTTCTCCCTGCGTATTTGATGAGGTTAATGTCATCGCCTTGCAAAAGGCCGTTCTATCATTTCAACTCAGTGCATGATTCAGAGATTCGGTATTGTATTTCCGGTAGAGGAAAGGCAATCAGACTATAAATGTTCAAGTGTGGGTTGATAGAGTAACGAAACTTGGTGTTTTCAAGTATGGTGGAATTTTCATCTGCTATGTGGTGTCGTCATCCTCAATTGAACATGTTAATTTTGCCGGTGTTATGGTTGTCTATAGTTAGGGCAAAGTATTGTGAAATGATGTTGGAGAAGCAGCTGTCAGAGATCGCGGTGTGCGGTGGTTCAGGATCGGGTCGGTGTTTCCAATGATAGCAGCTCGAGAAGGAGGATCTTTGGAAAGGGTCGAAATTAGTAGCGGTATATCGGTTCAAGTGCTACAGAGATAGATATTGATATAAGGAAACAATTGAGCAGCAAATGATGAGGAAGGATATGTGGAAGTGTCAGGCAGTGGTTAACTTCTGGAAGGCCAAGCGTGAGAAGTAGGAGATGAATGGTTGCTTAAGGGAGTGAGTTTGACCTAAGTGGGAGAGTGGTCGAGTAGCATATGGGTTCAGTGGCAGGGTAAATACGCACCTTGAGGGAAGGTTTAGAGTGATTTGGGGATTTTAGTGGACGGTGATTGGGTCCACGAGCTTAATTTGAAGCATTGGCTATTATATGGAGGGAATTGGAAGATATTGTCGCACATTTAAGTTGAGGTCCATGAGGGGTGATCGAATTATGTACAGTGGGTGCATGAGAAGGGGCCCAGGATGGATTGTTGATGTCGTAGTGATTGTGCAGTGCAACGTCGTCGGGAGATGTCGACATGTGGGTTATCTTCGGTGGGCAGGTCAGCGGTCGCATGGTTGGCGAAGCTTCTGTGAAGAATTCTGCTGGCTATCCAGCAAGAGGTCGGATGGGCGAATATTTATAGAGATGTAGAGTTTTCATGAAATGATAATGAAAGGATTTCTAGGAGTTTGGAAAATTGGTGGCGCGAGATCAGTTTAACAATGAAGAAAGAATATTGGTGGGTTCTAGAGTTGTGTAACGGTAGCTCCAAGCTAAGTGGGAGAGTCCCACCTCCTACGGTTGGATTGTGTGGTCGTATATTGGCGAGATTTCTGGGTATTAGCATATTGATGGGTTATTACAGCTAAGGAAAGAGAACGTAATTAGTAATTTTAGTAAAGGAATTGGTAAAGGTGTGCTATGGTTGGCTTTATCGGCTTGTGTTCGGGCTTTGGGAAGACTCAGGACTTATGCGTCTTGTAGAGGTGATTTTCAAGGGAAGCGGTTTAGCCAGGTGCTTCATTAAAATAGGTGTTCATGTGCCAGCAGAGCCTCAGAGTTGATTATATTCGGGACCTAGTCAGAGTGGGTGACTCTCAACAGCGGTCCTAGTGAATTCAAAGAGGGTTAAAATGCAGTGCCTAAAGATTTCAAGACCGCGATATGGTTAAGAATCAAGCTTTTAAAGCGGATATGATAAGAGGCTTGGAATGTTCTATGATATTTTCGGCTTGCGGTGCAGCATTTGGGAGGAATGAGAGAATATGACTTCGGATTCGTAGTGGAGCTTTCAGAATGGGTGTAGCAATCGAGGATGCGAATGTACAAACCAGGAAGGTATGAGAAGGTTCTGGGTCTGGAGACAATCTGGTCTCTTGGAATGGGGTCACTCGGGATGAGTGCGGAATTAGGTTCACGATGTAAGGGTTGGACCTATTATTATTTCTCAAGCAAGTTAAGGATGAGTTAGAAAGAGCCGTATCTGTTAGCCATGGTTGAAGTGGCATGAAGGTGACAGTGATCAGTCCCTGCAACGTGGTTAGATTATGCATGTGATTTATGGCGGTGCGTGCGAGGTTTGACGGCCGCCGTGATTGGTTCTATTTAGGAGTATCCAAGTATTTGACCTGTGGTGCGTAGGAAAATCCCGGGAGGGTTATGGTGGTTTAGACCACTACTTGAGGACTTGCACATTCTGCGGTTATGAGAATTCACTCGCGTGTTTCTACGGTTCTCTTGAAATGAGCTAAATGAAAAGTTTCTATAAAGTGAAAAGATTACCGTATTAGTGGTTCAGGGGTAATGGTGGAATTCTTGTGCTATCGCATATTAGCATGTTAGGTGCGTTGCGGGTTGGTGTTAGAAAGGATGCCACGAGCTCGGATGAGCAGGAAAGGGATTGGGATGTTTAGAGTAAGCTGGTATTGTCTTCAGCATCACCTGAGATCGGTGATTGTGTAAGAGGCCTTGCGTTCTGGTTGCGGATTTCTTGATTTTCTTTACAAGCATTTGTATGGCCGGTAGTATGGAGGTGCAGACTTGTTAACTGGTGCGTGAGGTCGTGGGAGTGTATTCCATGGGAAGATTGTATAAGGGTGACATGTAGTCACTTGATGGATGAAAGATCTGGATCAAATATGAAGAATGTGGTAAGATTGCGTATTTGAAGATTTATGCCTAGAGGGCGCTCGGTTCATCTGGTTGTGGATTGTGGGAGTTTGTCCCGGCTATGATGATTATTCTTGTGTGTTATTAGAAAAGTGGGTTATTGTGGACCCAAGTAAGGCTATTAGCCTAGTTCGGTGTGATCATAATCGGCTTGAGGTTTGTGAATGAATTTAAATATGAATGTGGGCTCTATATCATGTCAGGTATGTTCATTTCAGCATAGCGCTCTTCATGGAGGAGTATTCGGATGATGGATGTTGTTTCTTTGTCAGCTATTTCGTGTAAGGTTATATTGTGATGTGTGAGTCATGTAACGACTTGATAAATTCCTTATGTGTTGAGGTTCCGTGTAGTGATGGGGTTATGTGAGCAGGATTGTAATGACCCGACTTGTCGTTTTGTGTTCTAGGATCCCGTTCCCCTAAATGAGACTTCCCGTAGTTTCTTTTACTGATTTATGACTTGCGGGGACGGGTGGTTCGAGGTTTGGAGGAGTTTGGGGTGGTATAGGAACACTTAGTTCCTTAAGGTTGGCCTTAAAGTCCAAGATTTACTTCGGTCAATATTTTTAGCAAACGACCTCAGAATCGAGATTTGAAAGTTCCAGTAGGTTCGTATGATGATTTCGGACTTGAGCGTATGTTCACAACGGGTTTTGGATGACCCGGGAGCGTTTCGGCGCCAAATTGAAGTTTGGAATGTGTTTTTGTGTTATCGAGGTCCGAATGGGATTTTGAGACCGGGAATAGTTCCGTCATGTCATTTATGACTTGCCCGCAAAATTTGGTGTCATTCCTAGTAGTATAGGTATGTTTCGGCATGTTGAAAGTGAATTCAAGAACTTGAAGTTCAAAGTTTGATTCGATTTGGTTTTGGGGTATGATTCTTAGGTTTAGCGTTGTTTCGGATGCTCCGAACGCTCCAGCGAGTCTATATTATTATTTAGAACTTGTTGGTATATTTGGACCGTGCCTCGGGTGGGACCGGATGCCATTCGGACATCGCGCGAGGCAAACCAAGCTCTAAAAGATCTGGTGGTGCATCAGATCTGGTGCGAACACACCTGCGAAGGACCAGCCGCAGGTGCGAGACCGCAGGAGCGTTCAACGCCTCGCAGGTGCAGCCTCAGAGGGGGCTGCCCAGTTCCGCAGATGCGGGCCATTTCCCGCAGAAGCGGAGCCGCAGGTGCGGACTCCCTTTCGCAGGTGCGGACTCCTTTCCGTAGGTGCGACCACCGACCCCTTCCCATTTTTCGCAGGTGCGGTCCTTGAGCCGCATGTGCGAAAAACCTGAAGGCAGTGAGGTTGTTTAAAATACGGGACTTAGTCATATTTGAACCATTTTTCTTCATCTTGTACGATTTGGAGAGCTTGCAAAAGAGAGATTCAACCGAGCAATATAAGGTAAGTAAATCCTACCATAAAATGAGTTTAATACTTGAGTTTTTGGGTATATTAACACATTAAATTAGTAAAAATCATGGGTTTAGAGTAAAACCTAGGGTTTTGATAAATGTGAGAATTTACCAAGGAATTTGTTATGGAATCATGCAAAAACTATATAATATTGATCCTTAGGTTATGGGTGACTCTTTCTCTTAAAAATTTTCTGAATCCGAACGTGTGTGCCTGGGGGTACATTTTAGGATTTTGCAAACTAGGCTGAGATAATTATTTAAATAGGGGAATATGGAATTTTGAGCATAGATTGATTTATATATATAATGTTTGGCTAGTTTCGGGTCCTTGGGTGACGAAGTTGAAGATTTGGGTGCATTCTTGACCCGGGAAGTAGGCTTGAAACGAGGCAAGTCTCCTTTCTAACCTTGTAAGAGGAAATTATCCCCGTAGGTTAATATAACGAATTATATGCTATTATTTGTGGGGGGCTACGCGCTCATGAACTGACGAGAGTCCATGTGTAGCTACTACTATTTTATGTCAGGTAGTTTAGGATTCACAAGCATGTTTTATGTGCCGTATTTATAATCTTAACGATAATTTAGGTTGCCAAATATCATTTAATTTATTAAGTGAACATCTAGAAGGTTACATCTCGCAATTTAGATTATTGGCCCTTCTTTGTAAGAATATTCTCTACTAATTTCCTAATTTTTCTGTTAATTATGTGTATATATACGGGCACCCGCGTCACATGTATGATCCGCGAGCGGGGTAGCCCTACTATTATGTTGATCGCGTCACATGTTCGATTGTGAGCGGTGTAATATATGCATCTATGGTTCGAGCCGTTCGACCCTTCGGCAGTGCACATTTATTATTGTGTCGTATCGGTCGTACATTCATGGCATGTTATGTTTTTGTTAGTTGTTTGGTGTTTCTGTGGTTATTTACCTGTTGAATATCCTAGAAGAATGAAATTTGTAATCTGTACGATAGAGGACTTGACACGTAAATGTAATTGTAAGGAAATTTGATGCTCATGTCTTCATCATGTATTTATAAATGCCATTCTTGCTTAGCCTTATATTTCAAACATATTATTTTGACCCTAGTAAGTGTCGCGTCGACCTCTCGTCACTACTTCTTCGAAATTAGGCAGGATACTTACTGGGTACATATTGTTTTTGTACTCATGCTATGCTCTGTACTTAATTGTACAGGTTCTGAGGCATGTGCATCTAGGTATCAGTCCGGAGCTCGTTCATGATTTATACTTGGTCGAGGCTTCACGGTGAAGTACTTCTCCTGACGACTTCCAGCAACACTTTGTAGCTTTTCTTTTTGCTAATTCTATCTATATATTTTCCTCAGACAGTGGGACATACTTTAATTCATTTCGGTATTACTCTACTAGATGCCTGTAGACTTGTGACACTAGTTCCCGGCACACACATTAGTAGACCATTCTTTTGGGATGTATTTATTAAATTATGACTCTTTTTGGTTATTCAAATTAGAATTTTCCTAAGTTATATGTTATTGGCGAATGTCATAAATTTACTCTAATTAAATGTTGGGAAATGTTTTTGGAAAAAAATGAATGAAACTCATCAATAGATAAATATTGGCTTGCTTGACAACAGTGTTGGGTGCCATCGCGACCTGGGTTAGGATTTGGGTCGTGACAAGGATGGCTCTTGAGATTCAGATTATACATCGCACCTCAGTTGTGCTTGAGTTTTGTGGCATATGGCGCTATCAGTCTCCCTAGTGTTGGTATTATGCACTTGGTGCGCTTGTGACCGATATTCAGTATTTTGTAGTAATGAGCAATTTAGCTCGGTGTGTATCTCCTTATGTGAATTTTATGTGTGGATCGGGTGGCACGCCGTCACGGGTATGTTATTTGGATCGGGTTGCACGCCGCAACAGTGTGATGATAAGTACAATTTTTATATTCTATTCTTTTGTGTTTTTTGTTTCCCCCTTTTCTGAGAAAAGTTCATATTAGCCACGTGGGTTGAGTAGTTCCTTCCAAAGTTCATTTTCCTTATGTATTACATTCGAGTTTGTAGTTTATTGGTGTTATGGCATCATGTGAGACTGTTGGTCATGTTTGGGTGGCTTATTGCCTGAGCAACTCGTACTGGGTGAGATGAGATTATTGGATCTAGGATCAGTGCAATTGAATTATGTGAAGTATATTAAAGAGAAAATACCATTATTTGGTTCAAGAAGGAGGTAATGATTCTTGTCAGGAGTATAGACTTAATGATTTGTTGAATCGGCAGTTGGTTATGAATATCTACACATGGCATTGCGAGAGTTGGAACATGACTTATATGTGTCATGGGGTGCATTATGAGCATTAGGTTCGGGAAATGTGGGCTACTATGATTAGGGAGTGTTATTATGGCCTTGTGAATGATGTGGTGCATGGTGTGAATTCAGCAAGGGTGTACAGTTATGTTCTGGTACAACGTGTGGTGATTGTTACGGCATTCATATGTTGGGCGCGGGCCTGGCAGAGAATTTTGGATGTTGAAACTGGGCTCTGAGGCTCATTTTCCTAAATGGGAAAGGATATCTTAAGAATTGACGGAGTTAATGTGCTCAACTGAGTTGTGGTACCACGGGTAGGTGCACAAAGTGTTTAACAGTGATTTTAGACGACTCCAGCGCAGTTCTTAGCACGTTCGAGGACGAACGTATGTTTAAGTGGAAGAGAATGTAACGACCCGACCGGTCATTTTGGTCTCTAGCGTATCGTTCAGCAGCTGGAGGCCATGAGTAGCTTCACTTCAGGTATTATGACTTGTTCGTTGGGTCGGAATTGAATTCTGTGAGTGTTGGAGTTAAATTGTAAAGCGAATTCTCGTTTCGGAAGCTTCATATTGGAAGAATCGACTAAGGTTGTATCTTTGAGTAAACAATATCGGAAACGAGATTTGAAGGTTCCACCAGATTTGTATGATGATTTCGGACAGGGTCGTATGTTCGAATCTGGTTTTGGATGACCCGGGAGCGTTTGGGCGTTTATTGGGGAAGTTGGCATTTTGGAAGAAAATTCATAAATTTGGGTTAAAGTGCATTTCAGTGTTATCGATGTCCGTTTGGGGTTCCGAGTCTGGTAATAGCTCTGTATGGTGATTTTGGCATTGGAAGCGCGATCGAAAGTGTATTTGGAGGTCCGTAGGTCATTTTGGAGTCATTTGGCTAAGTTATAAATTCAAAGGTTTTCGAGGAGTTGGACAAGAAGTAGACTATTGATATCAGGGTCAAATTATGATTCCGAAAGTTTGAGTAGGTCCGCAATGTTGAATATGACTTGTCTGCAAAATTTGAGGTCAATCGGACGTGATTTGATAAGTTTCTCTATCGAAGGAAGAAGTTTGAAGTTCTTAAGTTCATCAACTTCGGATTGGGGCGGGATTCGTGATTTTTGCGTTGTTTGATGTGATTTCAAAGCTCGAATTAGTTCGTAATGTGTTTTGTGAGATTGGACGGGGTCCTAGGGCCTCGGGTGGATTCCGGGTGGTTAACGGGTCGAAAATGGAGTCCGAGGAAGGGCTGTTGCAGCTGAGCATCTGGTGTGGTCGCACCTGCGTGAAGAAGGCTACAAGTGCGAGCTCCACAGGAGCGAGAAGGGCTCACAGAGGCGGAATTTTGCTAGGTAGGTGTGGACCGCATATGCGGTTATGTTTCCGCAAATGCGGGACCGCACCTGCGGAAGAAGAGTCGCAGGTGCGAAATCGAGAGAGGCAGCCTGGGGCGTAGGTGCGGAAGTTAATCCGCAAAAGCTAAATTCTCCGAGTTTGAGGGAAACCGCACCTGCGATGGAAATTCCGCATGTGCGGAGCCGCTGGTGCGGCTGGTGCACTGCATGTGCAAAGAATTGCTGGGCAGTGTGTATTTTAAGACGGGATTTGGCCATTCTTCACTCATTTCTCACTTTGGTTGGGCGATTTTGGAGCCTTTGAAGAGAGGGGATTTCATCATCTTATATGAGGTAAGTAATTGTTGCAAGTATTGAGTTAAATACATGATTTCATATGGATTTGAACATGGAAATTGGTGTAAATTGTGAGTTTTGGGTAGAAGACCTAGAAATTTATATTTTTGGATTTTGGCCACGAATTTGGGCATGGGATTGGGAATAAATTATATACTTGAGTTCATGAGGTTATGGGTAAACTTTATTTTCGAAAAGTTTCGGAATCCGGGCACGTGGGCCCAAGGGTGATTTTATCGACTTTGCGATTGGGGTTAGAAATTGTTATAAATTGGATTGGTATGAGTAATTGAGCATACATTTATTGATTTGATTGATTATTGAACAGTTTTGGAGCGTTTTGCACCGAATTGAGTTGTCGGAAGGGCTTGGGAGCCAGTTATGGAACTTTAGAGCGAGGTAAGTTTCCTTCGTAACCTTGTAAGAGGGAATTAACCCATAGGTGGACTAAAATGTTATGTTCTTCTATTTGTGGGGGGCTATGTACGCACGAGGTGACGAGAGTCCATACGTGGCTACTAGCTATGCCTATGTTCGGGTAGTTTTAGGATTACATCATGCCTTGTTGATATTGTTATTGATTTATGTTTATTATTTGACTTGAGAGGGAGCGTGATTGAGTTCACTTATTAACTGTTTTAAAAGGAGTTGAATTTAAGAAATTTAAGATTTAAAAGGTTTAGTTGAACTTCGTAATTTCGAAAGGAATTGATGAATATTATAATAACTTAAGAAATCTATGTGTAGCCGCGTCGCATGTATGTTTCGCGAGCGGCTTATTTCCTTCCACTACTCTTATGGGACCAGGCCGTTCGCCTTGGCAGGATTTATGTACCACACTCTCATGGGAGCGTGTCATTCGCCTCAGAAAGTTAATAGATGCATCTATGGTTCGCTTCATTCGACCCTCTGGCAGTGCACAATTTACTTTTATGTTGGATCGGGCCGTACGCCTTCACATTTCCTCCGGTCACGGAGGGAACTTGCTAGTCAAGTGCTGAGTTATTGTAAAGAAGGAAATTCTACCATTTAATTTATACTTGTTTCTTTCATATATTTACTCTGTTTCATATTTATTCATTTATTTACTTTACCTGATGTTATTGGACCACTAGTAAGTGTCGGAGTCGACCTCTCGTCACTACCTTTGAGGTTAGGCGGGATACTTACTGGGTACACGTTGTTTTTTTGTACTCATACTACACTTGCTGTGCATTTTGCTGCACAGGCACATATATGTCTAGCAGCCCAGTTTGGTGTAGCGACATGGGTGATACGGAGACTTAGGTGAGCTGCACCTCTCGAGACGACCGCATCCAGCAGAGTCTCTTTCAGAGTATTGTATTGTACTTCCTCTACTGTACAATTGCATTACGGACATATTATTGAATTACATCTTATTTTCTAGAAATTGCTCATACACTTGTGACACGGGATTCTGGGATGACTATGGGATTTATCCATTATTTGAATTTGTTAAAGACATTCGTTACTCAGTGGAAGTTCATTATTTGCTATTTAATGAAATGAAAATAAATGATTTTAAAAATATTAAAATCAGAATTTAATTAACTTAGTGTTGGCTTGCCTGACAGTGGTGTCCGGCGCCATCACGACCTTTAATGGATTTTGGATCGTGACAGTAAGTGTTATTTTAACATAATGGGCCACGTTTTCAAAAGAAATGGGCAAGTGCACAATTGAGATCAGGTATAGAGCCCTTCCTATACAATATTTGAAAGGAATTTTTACATACCTATATATTATTGGAAACTTTATTACCTCTCCCTACTCAAATTTCAAATTAATGTACATCACTTGCACCTCACGCCAGTAGAAAATATATATCTCTAACCATGGTAGAACCCATCAGGAACTATCTGAATCCCATTGGTACAACACCAAACCATTAGGACTGAATCCTTCTGAATCAACCAAGCTATGCAGGCCACCAAAAGTCCAGGAGCACTGCTAAGAAACACCTGTAAAAACTCATTGCCTCATAAACACCCAAAGAACTAATCATATCCCTTACCATGCCGATCCGACCTACTACAAAGCTATCCTATTAATCCAAGTTCCTTCTGACTTACCTTCGAATTGACACTTCTCCTTGTCATAATACCGCAATTATCCACCTAGACTCACCATACGAGACCCAAGCATATGACCGTACCATTTAAGGCTCATATGCCGCTTAATACTTTCTCACACATCCCCAAGAGTGGCACATTCAAAATACTTACTCTGAAGACTTCTTGTGAATCAGAAACCATTACCTTCACTTCCCTGATACTGATAGCTATAATGTAAAGACACCACAAGCCTTGACACCCTCCACGTAAATCTCAGTTCTAGCCCCATACATACCTTGAAGATCCTCAATTTTACATATAACATTGAATCCGTTAGAACCATTCTCGAGAGTCATCCACTCTACGCATTTTGATTACACAAACCAAGCCGACAGAACGACCTGACCCCGTTTAGAAACCACATACAAGGAAAGTAATCCACACATTTGAAGCAACAAGCAAACTCATACACTACACACGACACACTAAAGTCAATTACAACTCAATCATTCAATAAAGTCCATTTATCCGTAGAGTACATTACAACATGTATCGAAGGATTTCCATTACTCGAGTCATTCCCAGACTCTACCTCTGCAGGTCATATCTGATTCACCAATATACCTCGAATATACCTCGAACCTATTACTACAACACATAATCGTGCAATCAACTTATCATTAACAAACTCCCCCACTTAGCTCAAAACCGACGATCAAGATAAACAATAACTCACAATGCCGATGTGCTATCACTACCACAATACCGCAGTGAGAATCAACTAAATCTTTCATAAGCTCATATATAACTCAAACCATTTAACATCCCAAATCATCTCCAACCTCGCATTCACCATTGCAATAGCCATGCCAACTTCCACAAGCGATCTAAACTCAACTTACAAAATATAAGATTTACTTGTTGAAGAGAACTAACTACAGAACAACATAAGGATCACACACCTCAGGACAACCCGCAGGAGATACCCCTGCATGCTTAGCCTCAAACTGATATCTCTCTATACATTTCTGAAGATCATAGCTATTACGTAATCTCTTTACCCTCCTACATTAGAACAAAACAATGCATACCCTCGAGACATCATAATAAGCGGTGTAAGAACCTGAAGTTGATGGCAAAACTAATACTGGAGTGGTAGTCAAAGAAATCTTGAGCTTCTGGAAGCCCTTCCCACACTCGTTTGACCACACGGATACCCTTACTGGACACCAAGTGTCCCAAGAATGCTACTAAACTGAGCCAAAATTCATACTTGGAGAACTTCACATAAAGCTCCTCATACCTCAATCTCTATAATACCATCCTCAAATGTTGAGTATGATCCTCTTGGCCACGTGAGTACGCCATGATGCTATCAATGATAACAATAACGACGGAGTATAAATACCGCTGTAATACACTGTTAATCAAATACATGAATGCTATTGGGGCATTGGTCAACCCAAAAGACATCACCAGGAACTCATAACACAACAGAAAGATCCACTTCGCTCCACAACTAAACAACATGAGAGGTCTTCCAATACACTCACAACTCGAAGCCATATGCCAACTTGAGACAGAAATCAAACACTCAATAGTTCTTGCCACATTTCCAGCTAATCCTTTTGTCACAATCAAACAATACGAACACATCTCACCATCGAATCACACTCATCACATAGTTATCCAGTCAAAAAATCCCACCAATAAGGACACGAACGGACATATAAGTCACAAATGCATGTGCTCACACAATCGAAATCTCAGCACTCAAGCCACAGACAAAACCCAGCCTTAAGTCCTCCAGACTAGCCCATTATCAACATGCTAAAATCATATCTCGCACCTCACCCGTGGAAATCACAAGTCGTGGATGCACAACTGATGCCGAGTGCTCACGTGCGCATTCAAATACATGAAAGAGATTCAAAGAGTTACGCGTTTGGCTAAATAAATGGATTCGCACGACATGAATTTAAGAATGTGAGATTTTTCCTAAGGGTTTTGCAGCCTCTCGAAGATAAGTATAGACGTCTCCATATCAATCCGCAAGACTCTACTAAACCTGCTCATGACCAGCGAGTCCTATGTAACCTAGGCTCTGATACCAACTTGTCACGATCCCAATTCTAAACTAGTCATGATGGCGCCTATCGTGGAACTAGGAAAGCCAAATTAACAATCAAAGCGTAAAGAATCTTTCATTTATATCATCATTAAACCGATAATCCATAATGGTTTCATTTAATCATTTTAAATCAGATACAACTACACCGAAGTTAAATACAATCCCAAGATCCCGGAGTCACTGGTCATGAGCATCTATAGAAAATATACAATTCTGGAAAATAAACTGCATAATAGTAAGCAGGAGAGAGCAGGGCTGCGGACGCGTGCAACTACCTCGCAAAATCTCCGAGAAGTCTCTGGAACAGATACACAGATCACTTTGGCCTAGCACCTAGATCTGTACACAAGGTGTAGAGAGTAATGTGAGTACGCCAACTCAGTAGTAATGAATATAATTAGGTCTGATCAGTAAGAAAGACATAAAGTCAAATCATCATTTCACAATAAGCACGGTCTTTCTTTCCAACGGTGTATACGTTAAACCATCAAGCTTAAAAGCCGATTTCAGTAAACAATCATTTGAGAATATACTTTCCAACAGTTTCAACATAACTTTCAAGAAGTTTAGTGTAAAAATGATAAAAATCATAAAAAGCCTCTGGGGAAAAAACATGTATCAGAAACTGCCCCTCGGGCGTAACATCACTCAGAATCAGCCCCTCGGGCATACCTCACAGTCACTCATAATCTGCCACTCGGGCAACCTCACAGTCACTCATAATCAGCCACTCGGGCAGCCTCACAGTCACTCATACCTCCCAATCACTCATCACTCGGCACTCGCACTCAGTAGGTACCTACGCTCACTGGGGGTGTGTACAGAATCCGGAGGTGCTCCAATAGCCCACCCGCTATAACAAGATAAATCATGGCATCAATCACTCTGGCACTCGACCTATCAATAACATGATGCGGCGTGAAGCCCTATCCAATATCATATCCTCACAATCATGCACTCGTCCTCACTCAGTCATCATAAATAGTGTAACATGCTGCGTCGCGCAACCGATCCCATAATATCCTCACAGCGTAGGCCCTCAGCCACACTCAGTCAGAAACCTCTCAAAAAGCCGCTCGAGCTGTCAGTAAAACGGGGTACTCAACCCAAAATAGTATTTTATATCACAAAATACTGTAAACAAGTCTGAGTTTCGAAAAAAATAAAACATGATATGACTGAGTGTAACTCATAAATCAATACAGTGAGGAAATATCAGAAAACAACTCCCAAGGGTCTAAACAGGTCGGCACAAGGCCCCAATCATGACATACAACCCAAATATAGTAATAGTCTTCAAATACAATTTATCATATGATTTAAAAATAATTACGCAACTCAATAGTTGCCACAGGAAGGACCATGTCCCAATCCCCTATCAGTGCATGCCACACATTTGTCATCCAGCATGTGCGTCACACCAAAATAGCGAGAAAATACTAAGTCCGGGGTTTCATACCCTCAAGACAAGATTTACATTCATTACTTACCTCAAACCGGCGCGAAAACTACTCCGCAATAGTCTTGGCCCTCGAATCGGCTCCCAAATGCTCCGAGTCTATCAAAATCATATTAATAATATCAATATATGCTAGGGAGACGAAACCCATTTGAAAATTATCAAAATTAGGAACAATCCCGAATTTGGCCAAACCGGACCCCCGAGTCCACATCTCGGAATTCGATAAAAATCACAAAACCGGAATCCTTATTCTCCCACGAGTCTATACATACCATGAACATAAAAATCGGACCACAATAGCCCCTTCAATTACTCAATTAAAGTCTCAAATTTTCAATTCCCTAACTTCCCCAACTTTGGGTTTAAATCCACTAATTTCAAGTTTAATCACTTAGAAATCAACATAGAATCGAGTTATGAAGTAAAAAATCTTACCACCAAGTGTTCCTCCTTTGATTCCCTATTTAAACTCTCTCAAAAGCTTCAAATCCTCCCAAAAATGGTGAAAAGTGGGATAGAAATCGTGGATATGGTTTTTTTAAAATACACTGCCCAAGCGTACCTAAAATCCTCAGTGCGTTCGCGTCTCTAGGTATGCGTTCGCGAAGCACAGACTATTTCCCTTATATGCGTCTCTAGATCAATCTGTGCAGCCTCCCGCGCGCCAATAATATCTACGCGTTCGTACAAGCCCATACGCGAACGTATTATACAAAAATCCCAACACCCCAAAACCCCTCGATGCGAATGCGAGACCACCTCCGCGAACGCATAGGGTATTTCCTTCTGTTGCAAAAACACCAGAACAGCTAACTCAAAAATCCAAAAGTCACTCCCTTAACAACCCGAAACTCACCCGAGGCCCTTGGGACCTCAACCAAACATGCCAACACATCCCATAATGTTATTAAAACTTAGTCGAGCCTTCAAAACACCCAAAACAACGCAAAAACACCAAATTCACCTAAGATTCAAGCCTATGAACTTTAAAACTTCTAAATTTCGCCAATGATGCCGAAACCACCCAAAGCACGTCCGATTAACTTAAAATTTGCACACACATCCAAAATGACACTACGAACCTGCTCCAGCTTTCGAAATTCCATTTCGACCCCGATAGTCTATTTTCCACTGCCGACCAAAAATCGTAAAAAAATCAATTTCGCCATTCCAAGACTAATTCAACTGCGGACCTCAAAACCACATTCCGATAACACTCCTAAGCCCCAAATCACCTAACAAAGCTATCTGAGCCATAAAATTCACATTCCGAGGTCGTTTACATAATAGTCATCTCCCGGTTGACTTTTCTAACCATTAAGCCAACTTAAGAGACTAAGTGTCTCAGTTCTCACCACGACCACTCTGAACCCCAACCAACCGACCCCACACATCCTAATTAGGTTAATTAACACATGACAAAGCCGAAATAGGGAAAACGGGGCTAAACTGTCAGAACGACTGATCGGTTCGTTACAGAAAATGATTTGGAATCACTTACCAATACTTTCGAGAAGAAATTGTCTTTTGGAAATCACCCCTAGGTCTTCTATGATTTGAAAATTTGAAGAAATGGCTTGAGTCCCGATATAAATGAACTCACTGCCTTGTGTCTTTCGCACATGCGGTGCATTAATCGCACATGTGGATCCGCTTCTACGGAAAAGGCTAGGCCGACTGGGGTCGCACCTGCAGACCAGGTTTTGCTTCTGGGGTCCCACTACTGCGGAAACTAACCTCCCAGCCTTGGGTCGCACCTGCGACCAAAGGCTCGCAGGTGCGGGCACACCAGATCTAGTGCACCAGCAGCTCTATTGTGAGTTTTAAACTAAACTTGAGCATTTCTTGAATGGAACCCGAGCCCTCAGGGCTCCAAACCAAACATGCACACAAGTCTAAAAATATCATACGGACCTGCTCGTGCGATCAAATTGCCAAAATAATGCCTAGAACTACGAATTTAACACCAAAATATATGAAATTCTCACGAACACTTTAAAATTCTTATTTTCACAATCGGACATTCGAATCACGTCAAATTAGTTCAGTTTCTCCCCAAATTTCACAAATAAGGCATAAATATTATTTTGGACGTGTACCGCACTCCGAAACTAAATACGGGCCCGATACCAACAAGATCAAACATTAACCAAATTCTATAAATCATTAGATTTTCAGTCATTTAATTTTGAACAAAAATTCATATCTCTAGCTAGGGACCTCGAAATTCGATTCGGCTATATGCCCATGTCCCATATTTCACTATGGACCCAACGGGACCATCAAAACATGGGTCCGGGTCCGTTTACTCAAGACATTGATCGAAGTCAACTAAAATTAACTTTTAAGGCCAAAAATTATTATTTTCATCATTTCAAACATAAAAGCTTTTTGGAATCACGCACGAACTGTGCACACAAATCGAGGAGGGTAGAAATGAGATTTTTAAGGCTAAAAGCGCGGAATCGAGTTCTAAAATATAAGATGACCTTTTGGGTCATCACAGTTTGACGCTCCAGGCTAGCTCAACATAATAGGCCAATAGAACAAGTAAATCGATGGAATTATTACCTCCTATAGCAAAGGTTGATACCTTATTTATTTTTAATAAATACCCTTTTAAAAAATTATATTTTATAGCTACCTTTTATTTTTTTATAGCCAAATATCTATTTATGGCCACCTCATATCCTTAAGCCATAAAATAAGCTTTTATTTTTCTCTCTCCCCTCAAATGTTTCGTATCCCCTCAAATTTCTCGTATCCCCTACCCATAATTATTCTCCCTCTCTCCGGCAAAGCATCAGAAGTAGAGTTTTCTGGCGAAGACTTTTGGGCAACCGAGCAATCATCCGATATAGAAAATTTTCTCCGGCGTAACAATAGCAACCGGAGACATCGGTGACGGCGAGCAAGTACTGGATACTGACGGCGACAAATTATGTAGTTGTTTTTGTGCAAACACAAAACCTTAACAAGAATCCTAACACAAAACCCAACATATTATCAATAGTTGAAGATTTAGTAAGAATGGGGATGGAAGAGACATATTGACTAGGCTAGAAGATCCAATATACGTCTATGGCAGAGGCGACATTGAGATCTTCGAAGATGAAGCAGAAGCGAGAACTGCCGACAGTGATATCATCCCAAATATGTTGGTAAAGTGCCAAAGATATTTCTTGATATCACCAATCAAAAAGGTTTTGAAGATTGTGATTTCCTCACACCACGAGACGACATTAGGGCTGTTCTTGTACAAAGACGACGGAGTTTGAGGCTGAGCAAATTGAAGATTCTGTTACCTTTTTTAAGTGTATTTCAATGTATCTCGGTGTATTTCCATATGTATCATTGTATTCATTGTTTTTTTTTCATTTTATTTTAGTGTATCTCGTTGTATTCCATGTATTTCATTGCATTCAATGTCTCTCTATATTCCATGAATGTATTCATATAATTTTTTTAATTAATATAATTTATGTATTCAGATGTATATATGTATTCAAATGTATCTGCAGTATGTATTCATATATTTTTGCACTATAGATGACCTTCTATACTTCATGTATTCAATGTATTTAATTATATTCAATGTAATTATATAATTTAATCAAAGATGTCTATGTTTTTGTGGGTGTTTTTCGTTTGAGAATCTTTTTTATAACTGGAAATACAAATTTTGTGTGTCATAATTGAGTTTGTTGAGTTATATTAGGATTCTATTATGTTAATTGATTTATTTTCTGTTTAAAAACAGCTGAATAGACCATGAATTGTGTCGTGAATACAGTCGAATACAATAATGTGTCTAGCTGTAATTCCCTGTTTCTATCCGTGAATGCAGTCGAATACAATAATTTGTCTAGCTGTAATCCCTATTTCATGCCAAAAAATGCTATTGTATTCATGAATACAGTAGCTTAAATACATCGAATACACTCTAAAAACCTGAAAACATAGATATAGGAAGTAATATAATAAATGTTAGCTACAACTAGCTAATAACGACTAAACAATAGTGGTTTATGAAAATTGTCCTCTATTGAGGCCCAACATGTCCAACAACTAAATCTGTAACGACCCGACTGGTCGTTTTGAGCTTTAGTGCGTCGTTCAGAAGTTTGGGGTCGTGAGCAGCTTCACTTCATTTATTATGACTTGTTCGCATGGTAGAAATTGAATTCTGGGAGTTGATTATGGAAGAGAATTTGCATTTCGGAATCTTTAAGTTGGAAGAATTGTCAAGGATTGGATATTTTGAGTAAACGACCTTGGAATCCAGATTTTAAGGTTCCAATGGGTTCGTATGATGATTTTGGATTTGGGCGTATGCCCGGATCGTGTTTCGGATGACCCGGGAGCGTTTCAGCGCCTATTGTGGAAGTTAGCAATTTGGAAGACTTTCATAAATATTGGGTTGAAGTACACTTCAATGATACCGATGTCCGTTTGGGATTCCAAGTTTGGGAATATGTTGTATGATGATTCTGGTATTGGGAGCGCGTCCGGATATGAATTCGGAGGTTCGTAGGTCATTTTAGAGTCATTTGGCTAAAGTTAGAAATTCTGAGGTTTTTGAGGAGTTTGATCGAAAGTGGACTTTTTGATATCAAGGTCAGATTTTGATTCTGGCAGTTAGAGTAGGTTTGTAATGTCAAATGTGACTTGTATGCAAAGTTTGAGTTCAATCAGGCGTGATTGGATAGGTTTCGACATCAAATGAAGAAGTTAGAAGTTATAAAGTTCATAGAGCTTGAATTGGAGTGCGATTCGTGGTATTAACGTTGTTTGATGTGATTTGAGGCCTCGAGCAGGTCCGCATTATGTTTAGGGACTGGTTTGTGTGATTGGACGGGGTCCCGGGGGCCTCGGGTGGTTTCCGGGTGGTTAACGGATGGAAAATGGGATTTGAGAAAAGGCTGAGGGCTACTATCATCTGGTGTGACCGCACCTGTGAGGTTTTGGCTGCAAGTGCAGAACCGTAGAAGCAGCCAGGAGGGTCGAAGATGCGAATTTTGGCTGGAAGTGCTGAGATCGCAGATGCAGTCATCTCGCTGCAGAAGCGAGACTGCACCTGCAGAAGGGGGAGCGCAGCACTGCAGGACCGCAGGAGCGGAAAGGGAAGCTTGTGGAAGACTGTAGAAGCGGTAGTTAGGACCGCACTTGCGGAACCGCAGAAGCGGTCAAGTGACCGCAGGTGCGGAAAGGCTGGAGGCAGTGATGTTCTTTAAAAATCGGGGTTTGGCTTATTTTCACCCCACTTCTTTCATGGGAGCCTATTTTGGAGCAACTTGGGAGTGCCATTTTAACCACCAAGCATGAGTTAAGTGGTTTATAGTAGTTTGAGTTCAATACACCGATTTTGTATATGTTTTAACATGGAAACTAGTAGAAATTTGGAATTTTGAGGAAACCTAGAAATTTGGTATTCTTTGATTTTTACCACGATTCTAGGCATGAAATTGAGAGTAAATTATATCTTTGAGTTCGTGAAGTTGTGGGTAAACTTTATCTTCGAAAAATTTCAAAATCTGGGCACGTGGGCCTGAGGGCGATTCTTATCAACTTTTCGATCGTGGTTAGGAATTTTTATAAATTGAATTGTTATGAGTAATTAAGTACACATTTATGGATTTGCATAATTGTTGACTAGTTTTGGGCGTTTTGCATCAATTTGAGTCATCGGAAGGGCTTGGAAGCTGGTTATGGAACTTCGAAGCGAGGTAAGTCTCCTTTCTAACTTTGTAAGAGGGAGTTGTCCCCATAGGTGAAATGGTTAATTGTGTGCTACTATTTGTGGGGTCTACGTACGCACGAGGTGACGAGAGTCCATGCGTAGTTACTAGTTGTGCCTCTATCCGGGTAATTTTAGGCTCACATCATACTTTGTTGTTATTATATTTGATTTGTGTGTATTGTTTGCTTTGAGAAGGAGCTATATTGAGCATGCTTATTAAATACTTTGAAAGGAGTCAAAAATTGTTATCCAAAAACGGAAATCTTGAAAGTTCACTGAAATTTCACATTTTGAAAGGAAATGGAAGAATATTGTTAGCCCAAGAAATTGAATGGTTTTGAAGATTGACAAAGGAACCCAGAAATGAACCAGGTCCATCACTTGCAGACATAGACACAAGCAGAGTTAAAGGCACGTGAGGTGCACATGCAGGAGATAAACGAAATATGATAAAGTAAGAGATATCTCCTGATGGAAAAGATTGCAAAAAGATAAGGAGAAGGACTCCTTATTCAGTAAGAACATAATCAAAAATAAGGAAGGATTTGAGGAGTTGAGATTAACTAGAACACTTCCACAAAGGAAGAGTTTCATAGGATTCTAGTTAATTCCTTATCTACTAATCCTATATATTGTAGATTGTTCTTATTTTACAGGTACGCACAAAAGCATAAGTTAAGCAAGAATTGAGAGCAAAATAGCGAGACAATTTTGCAAGCAGTTTGTGTGAGATTTAAGTGCGGGAATCTGAAGCTACTTGAACCAGCTAGAAGAACCAGTTCCAACTGTTATCTTTTAGACTAGTTTATTTATAGTAGGTGATTTCAACTGGTACATTTTTAGCTTTATCTTGAAGCGTCTATAATAGTACTGTGTGTTTCAAGTTATAGCTAACTTGGAGTTTGTCGCAAATAGCTAGAGACTACTTTGCTTCAACGGGATTAGAGGTAATCCTTAGGTTTACAAAGAGTTTTGTAAATTTTATTTGGCTCATTGATTTAGTAAAAAATTTTGGGAAAATCCTACTGGGAAGTAGGTCGTGGTTTTTCACCTTTTGAGCCAGGTGTTTTCCACGTAAAATCTTTGTGTTCTTTATTTTCTCTATTTATTATTCCGCAAATAGTAGGAGTTGGAACACATACAAGAACCCGGTCCTTCTATAACTAGTGCACGCAAAAATCGGACACCACACAAATCACCACCCCTCTTATGTGGTATTGACGTAAAAACATCTATTGGTATCAGAGTGGTTTATCCTTGAAGAGGCTAACACCTTAGGAGAATATCAAGATGAGTGCACCGCCTGGGAACTGGGAAGGACAATCAACTTCTAGGCCATCACTTTTAATGGCCAGTACTACTCCTGGTGGAAGAACAAGATGAGAGATCATATAATTGGTGAAGACTACCAGATATGAGACATCGTTATTGATGTTCCTTTGGCCACCATGAAGAAGAATGCTGAAGGAGTAGACGTGCACTGCCGAGGAATTCAGAAAGTGGGAAAAGAACGCTAAGGCTAAGAAGTGGCTGTGTGTGGACTTGGTCCAGACGAGTACAACAGAATTCAAAGATGTACCACTGCTAAAGAAATTTGGGATACTTTGCAAGTGGCTCCTGAGGAACTAATCAAGTGAAGAGATCCAGAGGTACTTTACTATATTCTCAATATGAGGGTTTGTCTATGAAGAAAGGAAAGACCATTCAAGAGATGTATACTAGGTACACTACACTGACTAATGAACTGAAATCTCTAGGAAGGACTCTTCTGAGGAAGAAAAGGTTGAGAAGATTTTGACAAGGGTTCTGCCAGTCTCTTGGGAGAGCAAGATCACTACAATTCAGGAATCCAAGAACATTGCAACTGTCAAACTGGATGAGCTGATTGGAAATCTCACTGCCTATGAACTTAGATGGAAGACAATGAAAATGGATGCTCCCAAGAAGGAAAGGAGTCTGGCACTCAGAATCAGTGAAGGAGCAGATCTGGAGGGAGATGAAATGGCCATGATCACCAAGGATTTCAAGACATATCTTATGAGAGGAAAAAGCTCCTCAAGATGTGGAAAGTACAATAAGGCAAGGGTACCTAAAAAACGACAATGTGGGCTGTTACAAATGTGGGAAGACTGATCATCACCTCAAGAACTTCCCTCAGTGGTAAGTTGAATGGAAGAAGGAAAGGTCTGAATAGAGGAACCGGAAGAGGGAACAGTTTCATCCCAAGAAGAACAAAGTATCAACAAAGGCTATGGTTGCCGCTTGGGAAGAAAGTTTAGATGAGGAGTCAGACGATGAAGATGGAGATGAACAAGCACTTATGGCAATTGGTGAATCAGATGAGGAGTCTCATGAGGAATCTGAGGTAAGTATATTTCATCTCAAAGACAAGATTAAGTTCTTGTCCAAAGAAAAACCCTCTGAATTATTGCTAGACTTTATTGATGAATCTAAAGTAATCTTTAAGGAAAAGGAACAACTGTCTAAGGAGTGTGTAATTTTTAAAGCAAAGTGTAAAAGAACTTAGAGTCAGTGACAATGAGAGTGAAAATACTGCCTTGAAGAACCAGGTTCATCCACTTGAAACAAATATCCTAGAGTTAAAATCTGAAAATTAAAACTGGAACTAGGAACTAGTAAGAAGACAGCTGACATCTGTCAACTCACCTTAGAAGAAAATGTAGGTAAAATAGAAGATGATTTGTATAGGAAGTATGAACAGATAAGAGTGTTGAAGGAGGAACTTGGTAAGGTCAAGCATGAACTAGACAAAAATTGTTAATGGAACAGATCCTCCGATGCTTTGACATGGCTACAGGAACATCATAGTAGCAATAGGAGAAGACTTGGCTTTGGGAGTCAGCTACCTAAATGGGATCCTAAAAGCATGTACCTCACCCTTTTCGAGAACAAAATCTGTACCCATTGTGGTAATACTGGTCACTACAAAAGTGAATGAAATGCAAAAGAGCAGGCCAGTCAAAAGAACAAAAGTTTTGTTCGAGGGAAGAATTTGTTACCAAATTAGGCTAAAAATAATTTAATTCATCCTTTTGCTTATAGAAAGATACCCAAACTAGTTTGGGTTCCTAAGCCTAACCCCTGATTTTCTTTTGTAGGTTCAAGTGAAAGGAAGCAGCCAAATATGGTACATGGATAGTGGCTTCTCAAAACACATGACTAGCAACAAAGACCAGTTCCTTCTACTTGAGGACCTCAAAGGAGGAAATGTCTCCTTTGGAAATGGAAAGAAAGGTGAAATCATTGGGGTTGGTAAGGTCGGTAGGATGATACACATTATATTGAGAATGTCTACCTCATAGATGGCTTGAAATATAGCCTAATCAGTGTGTCACAACTGTGTGACAGAGGTAACTTGGTAGCATTCACCTCTACAAAATGTTTTGTAATAAATCTTATCACTAACAAGATTTTTTTGTAGGGAAAAAAATTAAACAATATATACATCATAGATTTGTCCACACTTTCAGAAAATGAATTAACACGCTTAAGTATGCTGGACAGTGATCCCCTTCTTTGGCATAAAAGACTTGGACATGCTAGTTTAAGTCAACTCAACAAATTAGTCTCCAAGGACTCAGTGATAGGACTTCCTAACATTAAGTTAAAGGAAGAAAAAGTTTGTGAGGCTTGTGCAAGGGGGAAGCAGGTAAGATCCTCTTTTAAAAGAAAAAAGGCGGTAAGTACGACCACAACGACGGAAGCTGGTTCATATGGATCTCTGTGGTCAAATGAGAACGTTAAGCAGATGTGGTAAGAGATATGTGATGGTGCTTGTTGATGATTATTCCAGATTCACCTGGACCTAACAACTAAAGATGAGGCATTTGACATGTTCATTTCTTTTGTTAGAAAAATTTAGAAACAATTAGGAAATCAACTTGCATCAATTAGATCTGATCATGGCACTGAATTTGAAAATGCTAAATTTGCTGAATTTTGTGATGAGCATGGAATATATCATATTTTTTCTGCCCCTAGAACTCCACAACAAAATGGAGTATTTGAAAAAAGAATAGGACACTTGAAGATATGGCTAGGACTATGCTTCTATCTAGCAAAATACCCCGTAGCTTCTGGGCAGAAGCCATTAATACTGCATGCTATATCATAAATAGGTGCATGACCAGACCTCTTGTAGAGAAGACTCCCTATGAGTTACTTAAAGGGAGAAATCCTAATATATCCCTCCTTAGGGCTTTTGGTTGTAAATGCTTTGTGCACAATAATGGTAAAGACTCCCTAGGCAAGTTCGATCCCAGAAGTGATGAAGGAGTACTCTTGGGATATTCTTCACATAGTAAGGTTTATAAAGTTGATAATACTACACTTCTGTACTTAATTGTATAGGTTCTGAGGCTGGTGCATCTGGGATCGAACTTGCCTAGGGAGTCTTTACCAGGGTAAGGGGGATAGACATGCTCATATTCATATTAGAGTCATGGATTTAGTGCTAACCACGTGTGCAAATCAAGGATATGAAAGAATAATAATACAGAAGTCAAGTGACTCACCTGTTAGGCGAAGAAAAATACACAAAAGAAGTATGGCAGTAACTCAGAATCTAGTGGCCTTGGCTTCCAGCTGGACAAAGACATAATATAGAATAACTTTAAGTCTCGAAAGGTATATTAATTTCAGAAAATTCAAGGTTATTTAAAGGGAATAAGGGAGGAGAGTATATATAGTAGTGTAAATCAACACATAAACATGGAAGCAAATCAATCATATGCAAGGAAACATTTGTAGAATCAATCATAGGTGATTTAGGACATAAATCAAGGGATTCAAAAAATTAAGGAAGCCCCTCGAAATTACTGGAATATTTAAGGTAGAACACCTAATACCAAAAATATATAAATCGTCCAGAATATTAGGCAGGTCAAATTAGGGAGACATAAGATTATTCAGAATATCGGGCAAATATTAAAGTAATCACAAAAGAGATTATTAAGAATATTTAAACAAATATTAATGGAAACTTAAATAATACCAGACAAAATTATTCATAATATTTAAGAAAACAATGACGTAAAAATCAGAGAAAATATAAAGAGATAAGGTAATCGAACACAAAAATGAAAGATCCACTAGAATCAGTAAGAAAAGGGGAAGAAAAATTTAAACCCTAGTTTTTAAGGGAAGTATGAAATCAGTAAAAGAAAATACAAATTTAAAATAAGGTAAAAATCACGAGATGAGATGAATAGGAACAAAATAGCGTTACAAATCAGAAAATAAGACCCTTTTTAGGTCCGATTGAAAGGGTTTGAAAACCCTAATTTGGGGTAAGTAAGAATCAAAAAAGATATGAACATACTCGTTACTCATAAAGATTCAGGGATGAATATAGTCGGAATAACCACAGAAATCAAAGAGTTGAACATATTTGGTTCGATTTTGGCAAGATTTGCTTGCCATTTTAGGCAAGCAACTAAATAGGGTCATAGGCGAGTAGCTAGTGGTGAGGAGAGGCAAATAAGGTAAGGGAATCCATTGTGGATTCTGATTTGGGGTCGAAATTTTTAGAAAGACGGCTAGGGTTCATGAAGGGTGAGAGACGACAGCGTGTGAGGATACAAAGGCAGCGGGTTGGTAGGATTCAAAAGGGGAGATTAAACGGGGACCGTTGATCTTGAGATATCAACGGCCAGGATTTAAAAACATGAATGGGGCGGGTCGTATTATACGGGTACCGACTGGGTTGGGATTAATGGGTCATTAGTTTGGTCCGGGGTTATTTGGGCTAGGTATTAGGCAATTGGACTGGGTAATTGGGTTGGTTTGGGTACCCTAGGTATGAGATAATTAGGGAAAAGGGGGCTATTATTTAAATACCCAATTAATTAGCAAACAATTCGTACAAAAAATGATAAATAAATAGTAAAAAAATTATTTGTGCATAAAAATTGTTAATAGAAACTATTTAACACTATAAGAATATAAAAATTATTTTTTCCATAAATAAAGTAATTATAAGTATATACGGGCTATTATTGCAAAATGTGCAATTTTAACTTTAAAAATATAAATATAATTATAATAAATGCACAAAAAATATTTAAAGCCTAGTATGGATGTAAATGATGAAGTTAGGTGATAAAAGAATCATAAAAATAAATTGTGATGCAATTAATGATTATTTATCTAATAAAATATGAGAATAAATTGATTTAAAAGTCTTTAAGCTTATAGAAAATAAGGAAAGATGCTTGTATGTGTTTATAAATCAAATGATGATGCATATGTACTATTTTAAAAGTATATATGTATATTTAAAAAATATGAAGAAAAAAATGGGTATCAACAGCTGCCCCTCTTTACCCGGGAAGGATGAAAGAGTTGTTGGGTAAAGAAATAATGACCGATTTTTACTGAATGGGTTGATTTGAAAGATATAGGCTGCACTTTGTCTTTTGAGCTGCCTACATATCCCTGGTCTTACAGGAGTCGGGCCATGTGTAGTTCTGGATCCAACGGTGAAATGAAACGGTGGAGTTGTTTGTAAGAGATGATGATCGATTACATTTGGAGGACGCATTGAGTGAGAACTGGGGCAAAGATTTCTCCCGTTAGGATAACAATTACCTTCCGGATTGCCTACAAACTCAAGACACAATATGCGCGTATAGATTTTCCGTAAATTTAAACATGATGCAAATTCCCTTTGGACCATAGAGATTGTCTTTGGACGGTGAGGATGACATCCTTAGACCATGATGTCCCGGGCCATGAATTGTGCGAAAAGGGATTCGCAGGCCATGAAATGATGTTCTCGGGCTATGAAGATTGTGCCTCCGAACCATGATACCTTTGAATAATGATGTGCAAGATTAAGAGATCCTCAGGCCATGGCATGGTGTCTTCCGGCTATGTGGATGATGCCTTTGGACAAGTTGGCTATATATGAGCCCATGAGATGCAGAGACATGATGCAAGAGATAATAAAAAGGTAGAGCTTAGTCTTGCATAGAGTTGGGAGCAGAGCTTAGACCCGAAAGAAAAGAATAATGAAAGGTTTGAAATAGAGCAATATTTGTGTTATGCAAAGGGAGACAATGCTTAGTCTCATGCGGGGAAGGAAGAGGTTAGCCTTATGCAAATAAAGAGGCAAGGGTTAACCTCATGCAAGAATTGAGACAGTGCTTAGTCTCATGCAAGGAGAAGGAAATTCTTAGCCTTATGCAAATAGGGAGGCAGGGCTTAGCCTTATGCAGGACTTGGGATAGTGCTTAGTCCCGTGCAAGGAGAAGGCAATGCTTAGCCTTATGCAAATAGGGAGGCACTGCTTAGCCTCATGCAAGACTTGAGACAATTCTTAGTGTCATGCAAATGGAAGGCAGTGCTTAGCCTTATGCAAATAGAGAGGCATGGCTTAGCCTTATGCAGGATTTGAGACAGTGTTAGTCTCATGCAAATGGAAGGTAGTTCTTAGCCTTATGCAAATAGAGAGGCAGTGCTTAGCCTCATGCCGGATTTGAGACGGTGCTTAGTCTCATGCAAAGAGAAGGAAATGCGTAGCCTTATGCAAATGATTAGGCAGGGCTTAGCCTCATGCAGGATTTGAGACAGTGCTTAATCTCATGCAAATGGAAGGTAGTGCTTAGCCTTATGCAAATAGAGAGGAAGGGATTATCCTCGTGGAGGATTTGAGATGGTGCTTAGTCTCATGCAAAGAGAAGGCAATGCTTAGCCTTATCAAAATGAGGAGGCAGGGCTTAGCCTCATGCAGAACTTGAGACAATGCTTAGTCTCATGCAAACGGAAGGCAATGCTTATCATTATGCAAATAGGGAGGCAAGGCTTAGCCTCATGCAGAGTTTGCTACAATGCTTAGTCTCATGCAAATAGAGGAGAAGTAAGTACGAGCGAAGTATTCTTAGCTGAAGATATATTTATGTCTGGCAGTTCTGTCGTTATGACGATACTTGTGGTGGTGACCTATTCCTATATTCAAAGAAAAATTATGAGTTTTGCGGGGTAGGTTGGTTTGTGCCTTTGTCTACTTGCTTTGATCCACTCTGCTCGAGGATCATGTTCAAGTTACCATGGGTAGCATTTGGCTAAAAATAAAGTTTTCGAAAAGTATGCGTGTATGGTTTCCAAAAGATAGTAATATGCGAATTAAGAAATCAATTAGATGAACCTCTGACCGCGATGTTATCAAAGACATTGCAACCTCCTTTCCATATAATTCCTCCTCAAAATTCTGCCCCAGGTATCTAAACGAACCTCTGACTGTTCCGCATGCGGTGCGGTTGGTTGAACTTGCTTCAGAATTTTGATGATCCTCCTCAAAATTGTGCCTCAGTTTCTTATTGTGGGGAAAATGGAAATTTTATTGAATTGTGACCGAACCCACAAGGTTGCCTACGTATCCCCTCTTAAATGGGAATGAGCTCAAGCGTAGTTCAATTACATCATATGAAGAAATGTCAATAGTTTACACATAGTATCTTTTAACTGCATCTGAGTTGATGGGCTTTGGCCAAATTTCTCCGTCCATCTCTGCGAGTATGAGTGCTCCTCCGGTTAGTACCCTGTGAACCATGTAAGGACCTTTCCAGTTGGGTGAGAATTTCCTTTTCGCTTGATCTTGATGTGGAAAGATCTGTTTCAGCACTAGCTGCCCAGGTGTAAACTATCTACATTTGACTCTTTTGTTGGAGGCTCTAGACATCCTATTTTGATAAAGCTGACCATGACACACTGCATTCATTCTTTTTCCATCTATGAGGGCTAATTGCTCATAGCGGCTCCTTATCCATTCTGCGTCACAGAGTTCAACTTCTTATATAATTCTCAAGGAGGGAACTTCTATCTCGGTGGGGATGACGGCTTCAATATCGTAGACCAATATGTAAGGAGCTGCTCCGATTGACGTGCGGACTGTGGTACGATATCCCAATAAGGAAAATAGTAACTTTTCGTGCTATTTCTTGTGATTCTCTACCATCTTTCTTAGTATCTTCTTGATTTTCTTGTTGGCGGCCTCCAAGGCTCCGTTCATTTGAGGCCCGTATGCTGTGGAATTATTGTGCTTGATCTTGAAAGTGTCACACATAGATTTCATCCGATCATTGTTGAGATTGGCGGCATTGTCAGTGATGGTGGACTCCGAACCCCGAATTGACAAACAATATGATCCCTGACGAAATCGGCAACGACTTTCTTGGTTACATCTTTGTAAGATGCAGCTTCAACCCATTTTATTAAATAATCGATGGCCACTAAAATGAACATGTGTCCGTTCGAAGCGGTGGGTCGATTGGACCAATGACATCCATTCCCCAGGCAGCAAAAGGCCAAGGTGCACTTGTTGCATTGAGCTCGTTTGGTGGCACCCGTAGCATATCTGCGGGTATCTGGCACTGGTGGCATTTCTGGACATATCGGACGCAGTCTGTTTCCATAGTCATCCAAAACTATCCGTCCATGAGTATCTTCTTGGCAAGGATGAAACCGTCCATATGTGGACCGCAAGTTTCGGCATGTATCACTTCAAGCAATTTGGAAGCCTCTTTGGCTTCAACACACCGTACCAGTCCCAGATCATGAGTTCTTCTATATAGAATTCCTCCACTTTGGAAGAAATGGTTGGACAACCTCTGAAGTGTGCATTTTTAGTGTGGTTTGCATGCTCTGGATATTCTCCTTTTGCCAAATATTCCCTAATATCGTGGAACCATGGATTTCCATCTGTTTCTTCTTCGACATGAGCAAACTAAGATGGCCGATTGTGGATTCTCACCGAAATGGGATCGATGAAATTCTTTTCCGGATGTTTATCATGGAGGATAAAGTGGCCAATGCATCTGCAAATTCATTATGGATTCTGAGGACATGTCTGAACTCTATCTTTGTGAACCTTTTCATAATCTCTTGTACGTGATGCATATATGGTAGTATTTTGGTGTTCTTCGTAGACTATTCTCCTTGTACCTGGTGCACAAACAGATCTGAGTCACCAATTACCAGCATATCCTGAACATTCACGTCGACAGCCAAATTGAGCCCTAATATGCAGGCTTCACACTCTGCCATATTGTTGGTGCATGGAAACCTGAGTTCTGCGGACACCAGGTAGTGCTGATCGATTTTCGATACCAAGATGGCTCCAATAACGACTCCCTTGAAATTTGAAGCTCTGTCGAAAAATAGTCTCCAACTGTCGTAGGCTTCAGCAATATCTTCTCCTACGAATGATATTTCTTCGTCGGGAAAATACGTTTTTACAGGCTTGTACTCTCCTCCTACAGGATTTTTGGCAAGATGATCTGCTACTACTTGTCCCTTGACTGCCTTCTGAGTTATGAAGATGATATCAAACTCACTCAAAAATATTTTCTACTTGGCCAGCTTTCCTGTAGGCATAGGCTTCTGAAAGATGTACTTCAGAGGATCCATCCTTGATATCAGATATGTGGTATAGGCACAGAAATAGTGCCTCAGTTTCTGAGCTATCCATGTCAGAGCACAACAGGTGCATTCCAGCAAAGAGTATCGTGCTTCATAAGGTCTGAACTTTTTACTCAGCTAATATATGGCTGGCTCTTTTCTCCCTATCTCGTCATGTTGTCCCAAAACACAACCGAAAGCCCCATCTAATACAGAAAGGTAGAGTAGTAGTGGTCTACCAGGTTCTGGCGGGACTAGTACTGGTGGTGTGGATAGGTATTCCTTGATTTTTCAAAAGCCTTCTGACAATCTTCAGTCCAGCTGGTTGCGGTATCGTTCTTTAGCATTTTGAAAATTGGTTCACATATCACCATTGATTGTGCTATGAAGTGGCTGATATAGTTGCGACGTCCCATGAAACTCATCACGTCCTTCTTGTTCTTTGGTGGTGGTAACTCCTAGATAGCTTTGACCTTTGACGGATCCAATTTGATTCCTCGACGGATAAAAATGAATCCTAACAATTTTCCGCCAGGAACCCCAAATGCATATTTTGCGGGGTTCAGCTTTAGATTGTACTTCCGCAGCCGGTCAAAGAAATTTTTCAAGTTTACTATGTGATCTGTGGCCTTCTTGGATTTGATGATGACGTCGTCAAGATACACCTCTATCTCCTTGTGTATCATGTCGTGGAAGATGGTCTTCATGGCCCTCATGTAGGTGGACCCAGTATTTTTCATATCGAATGACATCATTTTGTAGCAATATACCACCCATGGTGTAATAAAGGCTGTCTTTTCTGCGTCTTCCTCGTCCATCCAGTTCTGATGATAACCCGCGAAGCAATCAACAAAGGATTGGAGCTTCTGCTTGGTGCAATTGTCAATCAGTATGTGTATATTTGGCAGTGGGAAATCGTCCTTGGGACTTGCTCTGCTTAAATCCCGACAATCGAGACACACCTTGACTTTCCCATCTTTCTTTAAAACCGGAAACATGTTGGCTAACCCGGTCGGATATTCAACTACCCTGAGGACTTTGGCTTTGATTTGCTTGGTGACTTCTTCCTTGATTTTCAGGCTCATGTCTGGTTTGAACTTTCTGAGTTTCTGCTTTACTAGTGGACACATTGGATTGGCAGGCAACTTATGAGACACTATGGATGTGATCAACCCAGTCATATCGTCATATGACCATGCGAAAATATCCTCATACTTTCTCAGTAAATGAGTGTACTCTTCATTCTCTGACGGTGACAAGTGAATTCTTATGCAAGTTTCATTGGCGGTTTCGGAATCTCCCAAGCTGACCACCTCAGTCTCGTCCAGGTTGGACTTAGGTTTGTTCTCAAATTTCTCAACTTCTCTGACGATTTCCTCAAGTATCACATCTTCTTCTTCTATCTCTTCCGAGTCACTATCCTTATATTGCGTTGTCTCATTAATGTCACAGTCGTTGGTTCATCAAGGTAAGAAATAGTAATGCTGTAGAGGAAAAATATGAAAGATAGTGATAATAAAACATCAAATTATTGATAAATGATGTAACTTTAAACATAGTAGAGTTTAAATGACTCCAATCAATATTTTCCAAAACAAAATATTGAAAGGAAAGATGTTTTTTTAAAACAAAATGCTCAAAAGAAGTGTTTTCAAATAACACTAGTATCCATGCTACTCGGGGACTCGTATGGCCCTGGATGGTGTGGCGGTGCAATATCTGAGAACTGCTCCCATTTCCACTGTCTGGATGACGAGGCCTTCTTCCTCCTCCTCCTCAAGTATCACATTGCAGTCCATGTTTTCGTCTTCCAAAAACAGGTTCCTTAGACCAGCTAAAGCTTCCCCCTCTTCACATCCCCATATTGTATCGGTCTGATGGAAGGATTGGCTCAAATGTGGTACTGGTTGCTCAAGAGGGTAATAGGGACCATGCCATGGCGAGACCAATCATTATATTCCTGCAATGTATACTGATATCCAAGCACAAAAGTTGTACCATGACGATTCAGCTGTATTGGCTTGGTAATGCCTTGGTATTTCTTCCCGAGTCCTTTTCCGGGTTCATACCCTGACCATGCTAGTATGCTTTCTATTTTGCTGCTCCACCACTTGTCTTTCTCAATTGCATTGACACGCTCGATGTGGTGATAAGTCTCTCCACCTAACTTCCTTCTATTCTCCACGACCGGAATGGTTTGGTTGGTATAAATGGGATTACTCCCATCTCCATGAATGATTACTTCTTGATGATTCCATTCAAATTTCACAGCATGGTGCAAAGTATATGCTACGGCCCCGAAGGCATGTATCCAAGGTCGTCCCAACAGCAGATTGTATGAGGCGGATATGTCTAGCACGTGAAATTCAACATCGAACTAGGTGGGACCCATCTGTAAGCATAGATTGGTTTTCCCGATTGTGGATCTTTATGACCCATCGAGCGCCTTCATGTTCATAGTCCCTACTCGTATTTCCTGCAAACCTTTACCCAATCTTTTCAAAGTTTTCAGCGGATAGACGTTGAGGCTAGACCCTCTGTCTATCAAAACCCTGACAATGAATTTATCCTCGCATTGTACTATGATGTGCAGTGCCCTATTGTGGCTTAATCCCTCTGGTGGCAACTCATCTTCGTGAAAGGTGATCTTGTAGATTTCCAGTACTTGCCCCACCATGTTGGCTATCTCCCCACTAGTGATGTTGTTAGGCACGTACGCTTCATTCAACACCTTCATCAAAGTATTCCTATGCGCCTAAGAATTTTGCAGCAGTGATAGGATAGATATCTGGGTGGGTGTTTTGTTCAGATGGTCCACCACAGAATATTCCCTTGCATGTACCTTTCTCTAGAGATCATCTGGACTGGATTCAATGAAGGGTTGTTTGGCAGCAACTTCTTTACTCCTTCCTCCCAAATTCTCGGGTGTATAAATTCTACCGGTTCTGGTCATCCCTTGTGCCGCACCAGACTCATCCATTTTTGCTTTCGCTTTCCTCTTGGCTACAACAACATAATCCCAAGGTACGACATTGGATTTAAAGGGCGGTGCGGGTGCTACCGCCACAGTGAAGGGTGCGGTCATTTCTACTTCAAATGGAGCAGGTGCAACTGCAGGTGTTGTCACTTCAATTTCAAACGGAGTTGATGTGGCTACCTCAACTTTGACTGGTGGTTGTATTTGTACCAAAAAGGAGTGAGTGTGACTGCAGGTTTCTTAGGATCATCTCTTTCCCGAATAAGCCCAATTGACCCTTCAAGATCCCATTCTTCATCAGTCTCTATCACATTTACTCATTTACCCCTATGGTCCGGGAGAGGGTTGTTACGGACATTGGGTGCAGCTTCCTTTGCTTGTATGACAGTGGTATCAATCAATGTCTGAATCTTATCATTCAGAGTGCGGAATTCATCAGCAGTATGTCCCTTCATATTGGAATAGTATGCACATGTTTTGTTTGGATTGACCCATTGGGAGGTGTTTTCCATGGCGACAACAGGAATAGTTGTAACATATCCATCGTCTTTCGGTCGTTCATATATTGGTCGATGGGCTCAGCAATAGGGGTGTAACGACCCGACTGGTCGTTTTGCATTCTAGAACTCCCTGCCCTTAAATGAGGCTTCTCGTAGTTACTTGGAGGTTTGGAGGAGCTTGGAGTGGTGTTGGGACACTTAGTTCCTTAAGATTGGCCTTAAAGGCCAAGTTTGACTTCGGTCAACATTTTTGGTAAACGACCTCGTAATCGAGATTCGAAGGATTCGGTAGGCTCGTATGATGATTTGGGACTTGGACGTGTGTTCAGAACGGGTTTTGGATGACCCGGGGGCTTTTCGGCACCTAATAGTGAATTAAGGTTTCCTTAAGTTCAAACTTGAGGTTTGGAACATGTTTGTGTGTGATCGAGATCCAAACGAAATTTCGAGACTGGGAATAGTTCTGTTATGTCATTAATGACTTTCTCGCAAAATTTGGTGTCATTCCAAGTAGTATAGGTAGGTTCGGCGTATTGAAAGCGAGTTCAAGAACTTAAAGTTCTTAAGTTTGAACCAATAGGTTTTAGGGTATGATTTTTAGATTTATCGTTGTTTCGGACGTTCCGAAGGCTCGAACGAGTTCGTGCTATTACTTAGGACTTGTTAGTATATTTGAATGGGGTCTCGGGTGGGCCCAGATGCCATTCGAGCATCGAGCGAGGCAAAAACCAGCCTTAAATGACTGCTGGTGCACCAGATCTGGTGCGACAGCACCTGTGGAGGTCAAGACGCAGGTGCGAGTCAGCTTCTGCAGTCCTAGACTCGCAGGTGCGACTCCTGAGGGAGCTGCCCATTTTCGCAGATGCGGACTCCTTTTCGCAGAAGCGGAGCCGCATGTGCGGACTATCCTCCGCAGATGCGAAGCCAGGCCCCCTTCCCCTTCTCCGCAGATGCAAGATTTTTCTCGCAGATGCGAGACCGCAGGTGCGGTCCTCGAGCCGCAGGTGCGATAAGCCTGTAGGCAGTGAGTTTCTTTTTAAATACGGTACTTAGCCATTTTTAACACTATTCTTCATCTTTGGACGATTTTGAGAGCATGCTAGAAAAGTATTCGACCTAGCTACTGTAAGGTATGTAATTCCTACTATAAATTTAGCTTAATACTTGAATTCAAGGTAGATTAACACATCAAATTATTGGAAATCATGGGTTTAGAGTAAAACCTAGGTTTTTGACAAAAATGGGAAATTACCAAGAAATTTGTTAAGGAATCATACAAAAACTATATAATATTGATCCTTCGGCCATGGGTGATAGTTTCCTTAAAATATTTCCGGAATCCGAGCATGTGCGTCGGGAGGTGTATTTTAGGATTTTCCCAATTTAGGTTGAAATGATCATTTAAGTAGGAGAACTAAGGACCTTGGAGTATAGACTGATTTGTTTATGCAATATTTGACTAGTTTCGAGTCCTTGGGCGATGAATTTGGAGTTCGGGCGTATTCTTGACCCTGGAAGTAGACTTGGCACGAGGTAAGTCTCCTTTCTAACCTTGTAAGAGGGAATCTTCCCCCTAGGTGAAATAAATGATTATGTGTCATTGTTTGTGGGGGACTACGTACGTACGAGGTGACAAGAGCCCATGCATAGTGACTATTATTGTTATGTCCAGGTAGTTAGGCCCACCATGCCATGTGAATTTCATTAACTTGATTTATATGCTTTGTAACTTCATTGTATGCAACTTTATTTCAAGAAAACGGAGACTTTAGTGTTTTAAAAGAATTGTTATTTGGAAAGAATTTAAAGGAAAATGTTGTGTTTGCGTGCGACCGCTTCACAATTTATATCCCGCGAGCGGAGTGATTCTTTCCCCCTACTCCCATGATAGCGGGCCGTACGCCACGATAGGTTAATAGATGCATCTACAGTTCGCGTCGTTCGACCCTTCAGCGAACGAAAAACTTGTAAATTGGTGCTTCACCACGTATTTGGATTTTCATTACGATTCGATATTTATTTCTTTACTATACATGCTTACACGTGTTCCTCTTTTAAAATATCACCTAAATATATTATTTGGACCCTATTAAATGTCAAGTCGACCTATTGTCACTACTTCTTCGAGATTAGGCGGGATACTTACTAGGTACATATTGTTTATGTACTGATGCTATGCTCTGTACTTAATTGTACAGGTTCTGAGGCAGGTGCATCTGGGTACCAGTCCGTAGCTCGTTCCTGATTTATACCTGGTCGAAGCTTCACGGTGAGCTGCTTCTCTTGGCGACTCCCAACAGCACTTTGGAGCTATTTTTTTGCCATTTCTGTCTTTTTTTACTCAGACAGTAGGACATACTTTTATTCATTTGATATAATTCTACTAGATGTCTGTAGACTTGTGACACTAGTTCCTGGCACACGCACTAGTAGACTTTATTTTGGGGATGTAATAGTTAATTATGACTTCATGATTATTTATTTTGCAATAATTTGCCTAAGTTATCCATTTCTACTTAATGTCCCAAAACTATGTTAAGCAAGTATTGAAAATGTTTTTAGCAAACTACATGAAACTCACATGAAACGACTGCAGCGTCAGGAGCCATCGCAACCTTGGTTTGGATTTGGGTCGTGACAACATGGTATCAAAGCTCTAGGTTCATGTAGGTCTCACAAGTTATGGGCAAACGCAATAGAATCCTGCGGATCAGTACAGAGCCGTCTGTGTTTATCTTCGGGAGGCTATAGAGTGTTAGGAAATCTCTATTTATTCACCTTCTATCGTGCAGTTAATGGTAAACTAAATCTCACTCTTCTATTCTCTCACAGATGGTGAGGATGAGTGCAGCCGATGTTCCGGACCCGGGAGGGGATGCTACCCTCGTCATCTAAGGCCGTGGCAGAGGCCGGGGGAGAGCACCGGCCCGAGGTAGGGGACGAGGGCATCCCAAGACTGTATCAGTTAAACCCCAAGCGGATCCAGTAGAGGATCCCATCATTGAGGAGCAGGGCGAGGTGCCCGCAGCAGATCCTGCCCCTTTGGACTTTATGACAGCGGCAGGATTTCAGGAGGTCATGGCCGTATGATGCGGTTCATGGACACCATGACTCAGACTAGTTTATTTACAGCAAATTTGACCACATCTCAGGCGGGAGGGGGAGCACAGAACCCTACTATACAGGCCACCGGACATGCAGCAACAGTATATCAAACCTCAGGTACACTGCCCTTGAGCGGAGTCCAGCCAATAGCAGCAGCACTTGAGGTCAGACCAGCTGCGGACAGTGATCCGCAGAAGTTATTAGATAGGTGGACCAGACTGTACCCTTCTATCTACGGAGGAGGACGCACATGACTTTATTGATAGGTGCAGGGGCAGGCTGCACAACATGAGGATACTGGAGTCTCATGGAGTTGACTTTACTACTTTTCAGCTAGAGGGAAGGGCCTGTAGATGGTGGCAGTCTTATATTCTTGGCAGATCGGCAGATCAGCAGATTCCCCTCCCATCATTTGGGAGCAGTTCACTCAGCTATTCCTGGATCGGTTTATTCCACCCTCTGAGATGGAAGAGCTGCGGTATCAGTTTGAGCAGCTGAAGCAGGGTCAAATTTCAGTGACCTACTATGAGGCTAGGTTTTCTAAGCTGTATCATCACGCACTCATGATACTTCCTACTGATGCAGAGAGAGTGCAGAGATTTTTAGCTGGGTTGCATCCAGGTATTAGGGATAGCATGGTCTGAGAGGTAGAGATGGGTACCTCTTTATCAGCTTGTGGTAGAGATTGCTCGCAAGATCGAGGGTTATCGATCGAGAAGCAGAGAGCAAGGTCAGCAAGATAAGAGAGCTAGATTTTCTGGGGATTTCGGAGGTGCTCCAGCTAGGGGCAGAGGTCAGTTTAGTAGGGGCGACCCAGTAGGCCCCCATATTCAGCATCCCCACCACCTCCACGAGGTGTTCCAGCGAGGCCTTATTTCAGCGTCATGCCGGAGAGTTCTTACCGCCCTCTAGCTATTCAGGGTTCCTTCGGTGGGTATTCTGGTCATCAGGGGTCCTCCATCCCTTACTTTAGTTCTATGCCTGAGAGTTCACATCGCCCTCCCACTATTCAGGGTTCTTCTTCAGGGCAGCAGGCCATGGTGCCAGAAGGTTCTTATGAGTGTGGGGATCTAGGTCACATGAAGAGGTATTATCCCAGGCTTCGGGGCAAGGCAGTGCAGCAGGGTCACCAGCCTATGAGATCAGCACTAGTGGTTCGGCCACCTCGAGGTGGAGGACAGGTTGGTAGGGGTCGTCCCAGAGGTGGAGGCCAGGCAGGGGGAGCCCGGTCAGCTCTTGTTTATTCCGGTGGAGGTCAGTCATCCGGTGCTCCAGCCAGATTCTATGCTATTCCAGCCAGATCAGATGCAGTGGCCTCAGATGCCGTGATCACATATATTATTTCAGTATGCAGTAGAGATGCATCGGTATTTTTTGGTCCAGGGTCCACTTATTCATATGTATCAGCCTTATTTGCTCAATCCCTGGATATTCCTCGTGTCTCCTTGGGTACACCTATTTGTGTGTCCACTCCCATGGGCGATTCTGTAGTTGTGGACCAGATTTATCGGACCTGTGTGGTTACATTCTGTGGGTTCGAGTCTAGAGCGGACCTCATGTTCCTTGATATGGTTGATTTTGAGCTCATCCTGGGCATGGATTGGTTGTCTCCCTGTCATGCCATTCTAGATTTCCATGCCAAGACTATTACTCTAGCGATGCCCGAGTTGCCGAGATTGGAGTGGAGAGGTTTATCAGTTAGTGCCACTAATTGGGTTATTTCTTTCCTGAAGGCTCGACATATGATCGAGAAGGGTTGTTTGACTTATCTTGCGTATGTGAGGGACACCACCGCCGAATCACCGATGATTGATTCAGTGCTAGTGGTTCGAGAGTTTTATGGTGTATTCCCTTCAGACCTTCCAGGCATGCCACCGGATCGTGACATTGATTTTTGCATTGACTTAGCTCCAGGCACCCAGCCTATATCTATTCCCCCGTACCGTATGGCTCCAAAGGAATTGAAAGAACAACTTGAGAAATTGTTGGCTAAGGGGTTTATTAGACCGAGTGTATCACCTTGGGGTGATCCAATGTTATTTTTGAAAAGGAAGGATGGGACTATGCGGATGTGTATTGACTACCGCCAGTTGAACAAGATCACCATCAAGAGCAAGTACCCATTTCCGCGTATCGATGATTGTTTTGACCAGTTGTAGGGTGCTCGGGTGTTTTCTAAGATTGACCTGAGATCGAGGTACCATCAATTGAAGATTCGGGACTCGGATGTTCCAAAGACGGCCTTTCGTACGAGATATGGTCATTATGAGTTCCTGGTGATGTCCTTTGGCTTGACTTATGCCCCAATAGCACTTATGGACTTGATGAACATGGTGTTCAGGCCTTATATTGATTCTTTTGTCATCGTCTTCATTGATGACATTCTGATTTACTCACATAGCCTGGGGGAGCACGAGCAACATTTGAGTGTTGTGCTTTAGACTTTGCGAGAACAGAAGTTGTATGCTATGTTCTCCAAGTGTAAGTTTTGGTTGGATTATGTGGCATTCTTGGGGCATGTGGTATCCAGAGAGGGTATCAAAGTTGATCCTAAGAATATTGAGGCAGTTTTAGAGTTGGCTACGCCCTAGTTCAGCTAAAGAGATGAGGAGCTTCTTGGGTATAGCAGGTTATTATCACCGATTTGTGGAAGGTTTTTCATCCATTGTAGCTCCTCTGACTAGATTGACTCAGAAGAATTCCCCATTCCGATGGTCCGACCAGTGTGAGGCGAGCTTTCAGAAGCTCAAGACAGCATTGACATCAACACCAGTTCTAGTGTTGCCTTCCGGCTAATGGATGTATACAGTTTATTGTGATGCTTCACACGTTGGTTTGGGCTGTGTGCTGATGCAGGAGGGGCGAGTTATTGCATATGCTTCACGACAGCTGAAGGTTCATGAGAAGAATTACCCTGTGCACGATCTGGAGTTGGCCGCGATTGTTCATGCTCTTAAGATTCTGAGGTACTACTTGTATGGGGTGCCTTGTGAGGTTTATACAGATCACCATAGTTTGTAGCACTTGTTCAAGCAAATGGATCTTAATTTGAGGCATCGTAGGTGGCTTGAGTTGCTGAAGAATTATGACATCACCATTCTTTATCATCCGGGCAAGGCAAACGTGTTTGCAGATGCCTTAAGCAGGAAGGCGGAGAGTATGGGTAGTTTGGCTTTCATTTCAGCAGAAGAGCACCAGAGAACATGAGGCCTATTTTAGCAGATGCCCATACTTAAGTGGAAATGGGAGCGCATCACTATGGACTTCGTAGTTGGATTGTCTCGGACTTTGCGGAAGGTTTATGCGGTTTGGGTCATTGTGGATAGGTTGACCAAGTCGGCACATTTCATTCTAGCAGCTACTACATATACTTCTGCGAGGTTGGCCCAGATCTACATTCGGGAGATAGTTCGGTTGCACGGTCTGGCTATGTCCATTGTATCAGATCGAGGTCCTCAGTTCACCTTGCACTTCTGGAGATCCATACAGAGTGAGTTAGGAACCCGGGTAGAGCTCAGCACAGCATTCCACCCTCAGACTGACGGGCAGTCGGAGCGGACAGTTTGAATATTGGAGGACATGCTCAGGGCATGTGTGATTGACTTTGGAGGATAGTGGGACCAGTTCTTGCCTTTGGCCGAGTTTGCTTATAATAATAGTTATTAGTCCAGCATTGATATGGCTCCATTTGAGGCCTTGTATGGTCAGCGATGTCGTTCTCCCATCAGGTGGCTTGAGCCTGGCGAGGCTAAGCTATATGGCACCGATCTGGTGAAGGATGCTTTGGAGAAGGTGAAGTTGATTCAGGAGAGACTTTTCACAGCACAGTCCATACAGAAGAGTTACGCGGATCAGAAGGTGTGTGATGTATCATTTATGGAGGGCGAGAAGGTTCTATTGAAGGTCTCGTCGATGAAGGGTATTATAATGTTTGGGAAGAAGGCAAAGCTGAGCCCGAGGTTTATAGGCCCATTTGAGGTGTTGAGATGAGTTGGGGAGGTTGCTTATGACCTTGATTTACCTCCCAGTTTATCAGGGGTTCATCCGGTCATTCATGTATCCATGCTCCGGAGGTATCACGTCGACTTCTCTAACGTGATAGATTTTTGGTAAACGACCTCAGAATCAAGATTTGAAGGTTCCGATAGGTTTGTATGATGATTTCGGACTTGGGCGTGTGGTCGGAACAGGTTTTGGATGACCCGGGGGCATTTCAGCGCCTAATAGTGAATTAAGGTTTCCTTAAGTTCAAACTTGAGGTTTGGAACGTGTTTGTGTGTTATCGATATCCTAACGGATTTCGGAGACCGGGAATAGTTTTCTTATGTAATTAATGACTTGCTCGCGAAATTTGCTGTCATTCCGAGTAGTATAGGTAGGTTCGGCGTATTGAAAGCATGTTCAAGAACTTAAAGTTCTTAAGTTTGACCCAATAGGTTTTGGGGTATGATTTTTAGATTTAGCGTTGTTTCAGACATTCCGAAGGCTCGAGCAAGTCCATGCTATGACTTAGGACTTGTTGGTATATTTGGACGGAGTCTCGGGTGGGCCCAGATGCCACTCAGGCAGCGAGCGAGTCAAAAACCAGCCTTAAATGACTGGTTGTGCACCAGATCTAGTGCGACCGCCCCTGCGGAGGTCAAGTCGCAGGTGCGAGACCGCTTCTGCAATCCCAGAATCGCAGGTGCGACTCTTGAGGGAGCTGCCCATTTTCGTAGATGCGGAGCCACAAGTGCGAAGCCACGCTCCCTTCCCCTTCTCAGTAGATGCGAGATTTTTCTCGCATATGCGAGACCGCAGGTGCAAAAAGCCTGTAGGCAATGAGTTTCATTTTAAATACGGGACTTAGCCATTTTTGAACACTATTCTTCATCTTTGGGCGATTTGGAGAGCATGCAAGGAAGGTATTCGACCTAGCTACTGTAAGGTAAGTAATTCCTACTATAAATTTAGCTTAATACTTGAATTCTTAGGTAGATTAACACATCAAATTAGTGGAAATCATGGGTTTAGAGTAAAACCTAGGTTTTTGACAAAAATGGGAAATTACCAAGAAATTTGTTAAGGAATCATACAAAAACTATATAATATTGATCCTTAGGCCATGGGAGATATTTTCCTTCAAACATTTCCGGAATCCGAGCATGTGGGCCCAGAGGTGTATATTAGGATTTTCCTAATTTAGGTTGAAATGATCAATTAAGTAGGAGAATTAAGGACTTTGGAGTATAGACTGATTTGTTTATGCAATATTTGACTAGTTTTGAGTCTTTGGGCGATGAATTCGGTGTTCGGGTGCATTCTTAACACGGGAAGTAGACTTGACACGAGGTGAGTCTCCTTTCTAACCTTGTAAGAGGGAATCTTGCCCGTAGGTGAATTAAATGATTATGTGTTATTGTTTTTAGGGGACTACGTACGTGCGAGGTGACGAGAGCCCGTGCGTAGTGACTATTAATGTTATGTATGGGTAGTTAGGCCCACACATGCCATGTGAATTTAATTAACTTGAGTTATATGCTTTCTAACCTCATTGTATGCAATTTTGTTTCAAGAAAACCGAGACTTTAGTGTTTTAAAAGAATTGTTATTTGGAAAGGATTTAAAGAAAAATGTTGTGGTTGCATGCGACCGCTTTAAAATTTATATCCCGCGAGCGGATTGATTCTTTCCCCTACTCTCATGTTCACCACGATAGGTTAATAGATGCATCTATGGTTCGCGCCGTTCAACCCTTCGACAGTGCATAATTATTACTATTATGTTGGCCCAAGGCGGATGTCCTTATTCCACTATGCACATGCTATTTTCTTGATGTTTTTATGACTGTTGAGCTGTGAAATTTCCTGGAAGAACGAACGGAAAACTTGTAAATTGGTGCTTCACCACGTATTTGGATTTTGATTATGATTGGATATTTATTTCTTTACTATCCATGCTTACCTGTTGTCCTCTTTTAAAGTATAACCTAAATATACTGTTTAGACCCTAGTAAGTGTCAAGTCGACCTCTCGTCACTAATTTTTCGAGATTAGGCGGGATACTTAGTGGGTACATATTGTTTATGTACTCATGCTACGCTCTGTAATTAATTGTATAGGTTCTGAGGCAGGTGCATCTGGGTACCAGTCCGGAGCTCATTCCTGATTTATACCTGGTCGAATCTTCACGGTGAGCTGCTTCTCTTGGCGACTCCTAGCAACACTTTGGAGCTATTATTTTTCCATTTCTGTCTATATTTACTTAGACAGTAGGTCAAATTTTTATTCTTTTTATATTATTCTACTAGATGCCTGTAGACTTGTGACACTAGTTCCTAGCACACACGCTAGTAGACTTTTTTTTGCGACGTAATCGTTAATTATGACTTCATGATTATTTATTTTGCATAAAGTTACCTAAGTTATCCATTTCTACTTAATGTCCCAAATCTAAGTTAAGCAAGTGTTGAAAATGTTTTTAGCAAACTACATGAAACTCACTAGAAGGTAATGGTTTGCTTGCCCGATTGCGGTGTCGGGCGCCATCACGATCTAGGTTCGGATTTGGGTCGTGACAAGGGGTGTATTGTCTGGATGGCCTGCGATCGAAGTTGGGTCTGGGTTTTTGATAATTTTGGCGGGCTGGTGGTTGGTGATAATATGCTGGCTGGGTGTTATAAGTGTGATAGACAGTACAGGGTTGAGGATATCGGGGAGGTGAAGGTTGGTATGTGGGTGGAGGTGTTTGGTATGTGAATGGAGATTTTTTACCTTGGGCTACCATCACTGCCCCTATTTCTTTCATCTTTGATATACCCCCCCCCCCCCCTGTAATGCTTTGTTTG